>CM060733.1:13653199-13752123 GCA_030704615.1 Takakia lepidozioides
TTGAATCTCTAGCTAGTTGGATCTCCCACACTTAGTACAACCCGTATTTTTTTGGTGGCAGACGATACTCAATTAGTTTTTATGTATGTTCATAGCGTGGTGTAGTTCGACTTACGAATGTGTGAGCATCATTGATTCCATGGATTGCCTTGTAGATTGATAAGCCGCGTATTTCTTAGTTTTTCAATAGTGTTGGATAGCTTCTTCATAACTTACTCTACTCTGTAAACACAGCTATGAGCAAGTAGTGAAATCAGTATTTCCAATAGGTTATGGCCAGTCCAAATGTTGATTTTTTTAAACCACATTTCCAACGCTTCCAATTGGTGGCTGTACTAGGTTCAGTTTATTTGCAGTTACTTTACGCAAAAGAGCTTGGGACATTAGGGTTATAAATGTTCAAATTATGCTAACCACAACGTCAGAGTGTCAATTGTCACCATTACATATGCATAGATCTCTGGAGAAAGCTAAACTTGTACACGGGAGCATACATGTTGTATTTCAGAGCAGACCCACATACACAATATTTACATTGAAAAGGTCATCATGTACGGCTGCAAATTATTGATTAGATGTCACTTGTAGCTGCCTCAGGATCCGACTTATTAGGGATTCAGGAAAGTTGAGTGTACATACGTGTCAGTCTGCTACGTTGAGTCCATAGTGGTCGGCTTGGAGGATCTGAAGCTTTTGGGCACGGTGTAGACACGCAAATGGATAGATGCTGCAAACGCATCCACACTTTCCTTGCTGTAGGAGCTGGGTAGGAAATTGGTTTTGCATTCCCAGCCATGGTAATGCAGTGCTGCCAGATCGTGAGCATGTGCTGCCATTATTTCATCATCTGCAGCACGAGGCATCAGGCGTTGTTAACATAATGGATTTTGAAAGACGCTAAATTATATGATCGATCATGGTTGGGTTGTATGACAATATGGACTACATGAAAAAGTAGTTAGCGGTCTCAAAACGCATGTCACCTGGGTACATTTTACATTGTGTCCACCTTCCAAACGAGGTAGTAGTCTTTGGGTGAAGTGACATCACCAATAGAGTTTAGGGCCTAGGCTTACTATAACTGTAGGACTGTCTCTGAAGCTAAGCGTGATAGAAACCAATTGATGGATTGGGGGTACGGTCACACATCCAGCTCTTCCTATGTTACTAGACTTCTTGCAACAACATTAGAAATTAAGTTACAAGTTCATTTGTTAAACTCACCATATACTCCCAAATACACGTCCACTTTTGCTTTAGCTTCCGACATGTATGCCACTCTTGCTTCCCATTTACATCGGTTCCTGGTAATTCAGATAGCACAACCAATGGAGTTAGTTTAGTCATTCATAGCCCCAGGATTAAACCATCAATCCCATGGATTGATGAGAAGACTGGACATAGATGAGACATAGATCCGTATCTAAGCTGGGCTTGAGGCCAAAAATCATTTGATGTAATTGCCCTCAACATTGCCACACTTTAGAGGAGGAGGTGAGATATTTTCTCATGAGTACTGATTCAATGATTCCCAGTTGAACACATATTAAGTGAACATTAGGAAACACTGCCATTTTTCAGCTTAAGCGAGGAGCAATGCACAGTCAGAATGTGCGTACTTGTACACGCCTGTGAATCGTGAAGACCCACGGGAGAATCCTTGAGAGTTCCTGTTGATGAGCACATAATTATATCTATGAGTTCTACAGCATGTGTCGGAATTCCAAATTGCCTTTTCAACGTTCCATTAGATTGCATATTCCATGCAATAAATTATCCACAAATGTCTTCTGAAGTTTTTGCAGCCGTTAAAGTTATGATTAATTCCTTAACAAGTGAGCCCATGGATTGGATCAGTCAGATAGCACCATTATTGCGCCCACTGTGTCCTTACTCAGGGAATTGTTTCTCATGGTCAGAGAAGTGATCACCTCTTCAAATACCAGATGTAATCCTCGGTGTTGACATTTTTCATTTGTACCAAGTCCTCCTCGTAGTTACAGATCTGCGACGCAGTCTAAAGTCATCTTACAAGCAATGATGAGTTGCCAATGAGATCCATACATAGTACGTCGTGCACCGATGATCCAGGTTTAACCAATTATGGAGAAATATCAGGAGCGATTTCAGGCAATAGGAGTGCTAGAAAATCAAATCGTTGTTCACGGTGTATGGTGACTAATTACATGCATGCTAGGTCCACACTATCTAAACAGGGGTTTCAGCCTCACAGGGAAGTTGAGTTTGTACGGTCTCTTTCTCTTCAGATGAAGCTTAAGCTTCAATGCTGCGCGATCGTGTACCCTGGCAGCTTCCACTTCCGAAAAGTAATGACCTGAGATGCAGACGAGAATGAAGGGAAGGTGACATCAAGACAATAATTATTGCATACACTGTCATGAGGTGCTGAAAAGCATCTGCACGAATTACAAAAACTACATTATGCTCGTCAGAACAAAGATCTATTCTGAGCTGTTCAAGTACACTAGCGAGGCTGCATGAGCAAGAAGATGACGATCATGCAGTATATTCACTAATGCAAGATGTTAGAACTTGGTCTCACCACAATATTCTGCTTGAAGCGAAAGATTGAGTTGGAGTTCGTTTCAGCACCAAATCACAAAAATTCGGTCCATATCGCGCCCAGTTGACAGCACAAGCAGATCAAGCAAATGAGCATGTCAAATTATTATCTTTAGAACAACCGTACATATTTATGCGAATCTGGGTTGCCCACGGATGAAACCAGGTTGAATAGGTCTAGGTTAATTACTTCCACACCGTGCTTTCATTAATCACACGTCTAACAATGTTTTCATACAAGATCGCTCGAGTTGGAAATCCACTATGGACCTCCGCTATGGACAGAAGTAGAATTCAAGTAAGAAATGATTGAATTTCACCCCGTGGTCTACAATGCTACTGAAAGCTGTACTCATGAATTCAACTGGGATTGGTTAAATTATGAGTGTAATGTCGTAAAATCTGGAAATTCTTTGCTAGACTGGAGATTGTGAGCTGTAAATTACCTTGTTTACCCTTCTTCGCCCTGTTTTCAACTTGGGCATCGCCGTTCCAAATATGTGCCTCATACAATCCTGATTTGACGTGCCTGCGGATAGGTGCAGACCGGTGTTCTCAGTATCTTGTGAAGGGAGCCCGGAGCATGCAAGACAGAGTTCAATAGCCGAAGATGAGTCAATGCTGGTCTAATGAGGAATAACTTACGGAGTCACCCCCTTGTATTTTGATTTCTTTCTTTGAGCTGATAGAGCTGCAGGCTGAGTCGCTCCCTCGTATTTTGACGTCTTTTTTACCTTCGATTTGTGAACAGGCTGAGTCACCCCCTTGTGTTTTGATGTCTTTCGTTTTTTGGATCTAGGAGCTGCTTGAGAAGACTGAGGTGAAGCGCAATGCAGGTGTTCCAACTTTGAAGCGAGGGTTGAATTGGCCATCATTGCATCGTTCGAGGGATCCATGATCATCCCTTCCAGCCAGGCTGCATCAAGGTGTTGTACCGGCTCGTCACTTCCGGCCTCTCCGGCCTCTCTGGTCAGGTTTCCTGCAACAGCGGACGAGTCGACTCGCCGGAATGGTCCAGCAGAGTCCTTAATCTTCGACTCATGAAGAGTGAGGAGTTGGCCGCTGGCATCTGTCTGTTCGAAAGCAATTCCAGTCTTGTGGCACCCAGGTCCAGCTACAAGCAAAGGTAAGCTGGAAGGAAGCTCATGAGCACACATTTCGTCCTCCATTTGCAGATCTCTTTCCTTGAGGCTTGAGACCCAATCCATGTTGTCGTCCAGAGGAAACATATCCCCAAGTGTCGACGCCATATACTTCCACTGACTCGCTTCAGGTACCATCCAGTCTTTCAGCGCTTGTTCAATCTCATCAGACAGCTGGTAAGAACTAGCCATTTCCTGGTAACAGTCCTGACGATTCTATGGACGTTGCAGATATTAACTAGAATTAATGAATTTCTTCAAACTTATGTACACAGGTGTTTGAGCAAAGCTCTGACTTCAACTTAGCTAGATTGCGTTCATGAGTGAACGTACTGCAGTCCGAGCAGGCTGAAAGTTTCTAGTAAAAGAAGAGGGAGGAGACCAGCGACTGATTGCAATGAACTTCAACAAAACTGATCGAATCTACATAGACAAAGTAAGAGCCAGCCCACACGATATGAACTAGCCGAGCATAACAGAGATCAGTTTGGTATCCAGAAGCGACTGTGTGAGGATGGGAATATAAGCGAGCAGCGACCCCCTCTTGCAATCGCCGTCGCCGTCTCCATTGCCATCGCCCTCCCCACGAGGCACTGTCGGGGAGTTTCGCCGCGGCACACGGGATTGTCTGCTCACCGTTCGATTGTCGAAATAGCGTCCAGATTGTCTCAGGGAAACTCTTGATTTTCCTTGACCGTCCGATATTTTTAATCGACGATGGATATCGCTAGGTCTGGGGAGGGAAGTTCGGGAAGCAGTGGGTGGCGTCTGTTTCGCCATCCGACGCGCTTGGGCGCAGTTTAGAGAATGTATCGACTTGCTGAGCGGAGACTTGAGAGACTGAGTTGCGGGTTACTTGTGCATCAGCTGAAATGTGCATGTCGTTCAGCCCGGCTAGTGAGTGTCACTGATAGTTTGCTGTCTTAACAATATCGAGCAAGGACATGCAGATCACCACGGCGTTGTGAGAATGAGGGACAGTATTTTGCTGCAATTCATACTGAGTTGCTTAGGGAGTGAGAAGATACACAGCATGTTGAACGGTCCAGTACTGATGGGTAGGCGAACAATATCCGAAGGTCGCTATTAGGTGATAAGCATTCGTATTATCGAGAACATAGGCCACAATATGATCTGTAGTTGCTGAAAGATAAATGAAGAAGTACATCTTCCGAACAGAAAAATCTTGTGCTGAAATCAACTTGAGGTGATACAGGATGTCGCGGACGCTTGGATACATGCAATCACAGCACGCTTCCAGACTAAAAGGGGTGTTTTGGTGTCTAAGTTTTATCTTCCGCTACAGCTTAGGCTGGGTTCCATGGAAATGGTGAGAATGAACCTTGACAGGGCAACGTGGTGAGGCCTTCGTTTGGCTAGGCGGATTCTCAAACTATATGAAGGACCAAGCTGGTGACATTCTAGTCTGCTTCATGCACTAACATGCTCTCATAGCCTCAGATCCATTTCTTTTTTCCTGCCTAGAGATTGTATGATGGAGATTCATGCTTGAGAGTGATTCATGTTGGAGTTAGAAGTACGATTGTCTTGTGGATTAGAGAGTCCGGGAGATGGGAGATGGGGACTAGTCAATGCTCAACATGGGGTGGAGGAGTCGGCAATGGACAATGGGAGTGGTATAGAGGTCAAAATTAGTGTCAGTGCACTATTGTATATTGTCATCGTGGGGCTGTATTCTCTACAGAAACACTAGAACATAATCTGTGCTGCTTGTGATCTCTTCTACTCGTTGCTTGCTGGGCAGACCAAGTTGAATCAGGAAGGTTTTACATGTGGAAATGAAGGTATGTGAGGTTCCCTTCTTTTGAACAAGGGGAGATTTCTAGGAGATTTAAGGTTTTACATGTGGAAATGAAGATATGTGAGGTTCCCTTCTTTTGAACAAGGGGAGATTTCTAGGAGATTTAAGGCTTTCCCTGAAAACAAATCGGCCCTTGTGGGAAAGTTGGATTTCTTATACAGACGCTAGGGAAATCTCCATGATAGATCACCACTATAATCAGGGAATGTTGTAATTCTGTGGGGAAGTTTACAAGGAAATCGGTAGGTTGTGCAGGGAACCTTGGATTTTAGGGCAAAATCCATAATTCCTGCATCCGTCGACGCTTGAGTACAGTCTACGAATTCCGTTTGCTTGCTCTGGCTTCCGCTTTGGCCAACTGCTTCTTTCTTGTCCACAAATGCGGCGAACCTCACAGACAATTGACAATCCTGTAGGCCACCGTTCCTTAGAACGCTGTGTGGCGTTACAAACCGTTTCAATGGTTATCGAAAAACTTGGAGATTTTCTGAATTGAGAGTGTACCGTATAGGGGACGCGCTGCAAGCCATTGATCTGGGAGCATGGAATCAGAGCACCCCTAATCTGGTAGGATGGTCATCCTCACACATTTTTCCTTGCTCAGATATGTATCTCAATGGGCGAAGGGTACTTTCCCTGAATGTACCAAGGGTAAATATTAGCGACTCAGATTCCTGTGATGTTGGCCTGTAAGATCACTCCCCGTCCCATTGCTTTCTCCAGAAAAGGAATTTCAGCTTTGGAGTTTGATACTTTAGTCAGTTGATCATGATGTGAAATTGGCTTTGCCCACTAACCTTGTTAACCATCTGACAGCTACTGATCAGACATTTTGAGCTATTTCATGAAGAAGAATTCATCTTCTCCAATGTTACACTACCCATAGTACCAGAAATCTCACATGCAATTCCAAGTCTTTCATGATCAAAATTCCAAGTTCTCGTGAATTAGCTCTCAATAGCAATATATATATAAGCCTGACTTCATCATCAGGTACTGAACATGTCAAGCTTCTTCAAGTTTAAACATCTTTATGCCAACAACCCGTCTATTTAGTGCCAATGGGTAATAACCATGTAACCAGCCAACCTAGAAATGATCTCTAAATAGCTAAGATTCAATTTCCCAGTACTGCTAATGGGTTACAGCACCTGATAGACAATTCTCATGAGGACTGCAGAATACAGTGTAGCGATACGTTTGCCTGCAGAAGTAATCCAGGTAATCCAGGGCATTCTGGTCCCCTTCCTAAGGAGCTTGGCCAATTGACAAACTTGCATGTTTTGTAAGCTGCCCATAAAGGATCATAAATTTGTGTAATGCTTGTTGAACATACTTATGTGAAGACATTATGCCCTACAATGCAGTGTACACTTTTACCAGACTACTGATCTCCGTGGACAATCCACGTTTCTTCTGTAGACATTTTAGGTAGGTTGTTAGGTTTGGATCATGACGTAAACCGTTCATACTTGCTGCAACTGAAGTATCCACATTTGATTAAGTTTCTACTATATTTTTGTGAATATGCATCTTATTACAAGTTGGTTACTCAAGGAGGCTTGGCGATGATAATTTCAGTGGGAGCATTCCGGAGGAGCTTACACACGTCTCAAGTCTTGGGGAGCTACAGTTGAGATGTCATTTAACATAACTACAGCCAACTCTGAATTACAGATATACTTAGTACCGCCAGCCACATGATAGTGAATACAAATATATTGTTACGAATCTTAGAGAACTGTTAGAAGTTGAACAAGAATGCACATGTAAGGAAATGTCAGCAAAACAGACGATATTTGCTTCTCTTATTAGACCACACAGGAAGGAAGGAAGGTACAGATCTGGCTTTAGTCAATTCCTATGTGAAAGTTAATCCATGAATTTGTTGTCGAGGGGAAATGTTGGCAAAGGAAGTCCAGTTGTTAGTCCTGGAACTCGTCCGAATCATATTAGAAAATGCTCCTGAAGATATGGAACGTCATAAACATCCATATTATAGAAAAACTCCCTGTGACACGTTCTTCTACACAGATGAACCGTACATCCATAGATATTGGTCCACTCGACACAAGCAATCATCTCCATCCGATCAATCGAGATGCGCATCGTCCATGATGAGATGAGATGCATTCATTTTTATCAACATGGGACTTGAAAAAAAGAAGTTATACTGTCCAGAGTGATCAGTGGATACATCGTATATACATGACGTGCCTGCTAAAGTTAAATAAGCAGCAAGCAGTTTCATACCATGCTTCGATTGGTCACTGCACTACATCCAAAAATTTGTCACATGCAGATCAAATGGTTTTGCCGCGCTTAGGAGGAAAGAAGGAATTTTAATACTTCTGCCATTCAAAGATTTTTCCAGCATCTTCTCGAGTGTTGAAAGGAGGACACGCTTCAAATCAAAAACATATTTAGCCCATGCTTTCTCCAGTTCAATATCATCTCCTGCGGGGTAACTTTGTTCTGAGACATTACTTGGTTCTATAACAGGAGGTTCAGAGCTGACCCAAAGGAAGAAAACACTTCCGGTATCACCTTCATATACATATCTCCTGCAACACCTCAAAACAACTCTCGAATTATGTTTAGGCTTCATGTATTATTAGCAAGGAAAGGAGAGGAAAGGAAAGGACACTATATAATCGAGCGCCCAGCCAGCATACAAATCTGCGCAGGGTTACCGCACGGATGTCTTGACAGAGAGGAACCATCAGAGTAACTATGACAATAAAGCCCATCATGTCGGCAGGTCCTTGTAATCCAATTGTCCTCCCTCTGTGCTGATGTTCTCATCATGCGGTTCTCTTTTTCCTGTCCCTGTCCATATGGTCCATGTGTCTGATGTTGCTGGGAGTTTATTCTGGCGGCTCTAAATTGAACATGCACTCAGAAGTAGTGATTGAGGTAGATACTTCTAGTTTTCAACGGGGCATTGGTACAGCTATCCAGGGGATCAGGTTTCGTCCCTCAAATGAAGCCTTCAAGAATCCATTGTCACATCTTCAAGGATATGGTCACTTGAACGCATTCTTGCGAACAGGAACTTGACCCGTGCACATTACCCCTAGAACATTTGTTCCCTTCCAAAGCTAGCTGCCACAACACAGTTTCATCTGAATGCCATTCACTTAGCCAACGACCAAGTTTGACTGAACAATCGCAACACACCCACGACAGGAGTACTCACCAACCTACAGCGCATTGGACTGAAATCTCTCAACCAGACGCTTCAAAACAGCACAAGACCCTCACTTCAGGACTCGTCTGCACACTCACACAACACTCTCTCAATCCCCACACCTCCACGCACTCCACGACGAGCCACCTACCTTCCTCATACCTGATGACAAAGCTAACCTGGCAGACCAGCACACAAGGCGCCGCACTCCAGACAGAGAAGAGATGACAGAAAGGAATTAGGGTAACCGGGCTTCTTATAGGGCACCTAATAAGCACCATTCCCAGTGCTACTTTAGGAGGCAAGGGAGGTATCCCTTGATCCCAATTTCAAGGTCCTAACCCCCAAACCCTCAACCATATTATTGGGGGGTGGAGGAGGGCCAGCAGGGATGGAATTCTAGGATTTTGTGTTGTTTTTGTTTTTCTTTTCTACAGGGGACATTGGCCCTGAGCTTAACTTCATTGGCTCCTCTTTGTAGAAGAGAGACTGTGCAACATGTTGAAGAGAAAATGCGGTCAAAAGGACCTTACACACAGCGTCAAGGCTTGGATTGCTCGGGTTGGTGTGTTTCTAGTCATGTTCCTTCCACCTCATGTATTTGTGAACGGGGTGTACCAGCATGTACTTACCTCTGACCCAGCCACATGAGAAGCAGAAGCTGGACTGGGCTGGTGATTTAAGTTCTAATTTCTTTTAAGTGGTCTTCGGTTTCTTAATTTTCAGTCTTAGTTTTTGGCTGGAATCAGGCTCTAGCTTTATAGCTTCAGAGGCACCGACCATCTCATCCATTGTTCTCTCCTCAACTTTGGAGGATTTCCACCCATCCTTCTCTTTTTGACGCTGACCTTTCTCTTCTCGACGCTTGCGCTTCCTCTCCTGGTAATCAGGATCACTGTGCTTGTCATGTTTTTTCCTCTTCTATTCCTTACGTTCTTTCCTAACCTGCTCCCCATCCCTAGGCTCCTGCATATCCTCCTCCTTACTGGAGAGCCGTCTGCATGGACTTCCTTGTGCTAACTAAGGGGACTTCCATCCACAACCTCCAGCTTTACCCCCTCTTTGACTGATGCTGGAGAGTTGGGAACAATAGGTTCTGCAGCTACAGCCACAGCTCCAGTTGAGATTTCCATGGATTGGCCCACATCCTCACCTGCACACAGTTGGTTGGTAATTAGCAAATAATCATCCAAAAATGTAGGGGGGATATAAATCATCTAGTCATCATGTTAGGGTTTTGCTATGAATTCCTCTTTGAGTGGGTTGCATAGTGAGCTAGGAACCATCTAAACATATCTTATACCCCAGACATTGTAACAGAAAATGGATAGTCTTCAAGCCACCCGCACATTGGGCACTGACAATCTCCCTTTCCTCTCTGCATCTGTTCATTGTTCAAAGGTAGACTGCTCGTCCTGAGTTTAAATTTCAGTCTAGTGCCAAGGGTAGGTAGGCCCTTCAGATCCTAAGGTCCTCACCCATGTCAGAGAGAGGGAAAATGTACTCATAAGATGCAGTTTAGCCTTGTAGCCATAGACCCTGAGCACAGTTTGTAGCATGGCTTGTCATTGAGAGAGAGAGAGAGAGATAGGGAAGAGAAGGTGGTAAAACAGGCCAAATTGATGCATTGAAGACAATTTGACATGGGAAAAACCTAAACCCTCTTGGGCTGATGAAGAGGAAGGCTTGAGCCGCAGTCTAACCTTGCCCACTCTTTGTTCATCCATATCTCGTTCCCACCTGAAACTTCCACTCTCAGCACGCTCTGAATTGTCTTGCGATACATTTGCACGCACAGGGACCAGTCGAAGGCGCAAAGGCTCAATATGGGGTGGGGCAGGGGCATCTGCCATCCGCTGAATGCGAACTTTTAACGGCCCTGGTTTTGGTTTAACACTAGAAATAGCATTTTTTTCTTGAGTTGGGTGGCTTGCTGTGGTATTCATGACTAAGCGGTACAAGGACGCTGACCTGTAATACAGAAGTAAATATCAATTCTTGTAGCTTTATTAGTAAATTGTCAACTGGAAGAGACCACAGACTTCCCACCACCTAAGTACCTTCAAGGACATGGCACACAAAAACCTTGGATGTAACAAGACTTTGTCATTGGAATACTTCAACATATAGTCGCACCTGCCAGCTAGGACTTGCAGTAGTGCAAATGTGTGGTGGCGAAGCAGCACATTATGGAAGGCCTGGCTGCTCTCTAGTAGGTCCATAAGGCTTCCAATAACAGAGCTGCCTTTCGCTTTAATAATGCCAAGCTGTACCGCATGATCCGTCACCCTGCTTTGAACTGCATTCAAGGTAAAAGCTGTGTTTAAGAGTGTGTATGTACGTCACTCTAAGACTTTTAAGAGCGGCAACAATATTCAAAGCAGAGGCATGGCAGTGGCAGGCCAAGTTGGCAAAGTCTGCACAGTTCAAACATACACTGTGACTTACCCTCAAAAGAAGGATCTGTGTTAATGTAGCGTATTGCAAGGCCCAGGGCTGCTTCTAAGCCTTTTGATTGGGCTTCCAAGTCCACCAGAGCTTCCAATGCTGCCAACCGCACTTGCCACAGTGTTGTTTGGGCCTCTTTCAATGGCTGCAATAGCTGCCCAATCCGTTCCTGGTCTCAAGCACGGTTGAAGAGGAGGGCAAGGCCTCTAGGATCGCCACCATAATAAATTAGTTCGTTGACAATTCCATCACACCCACCGGCTTTGTAGCACTTTAGAAGTTCTAGTGCTTCAGGGATCTCAGAAGAACAAATGGTTGTATCTCTTTATAATATACTCCAGAACAATTGTACCTTGCATTCTTTATAAAACCCCTCACCATTAGAGTTAGATTCACGTCCAAGAAGGCTGTAGTATCATTGATATTACGGCAGTCCTTGTAAAGCGGCCAGCTATCAATGTGAAAGAGATCTGAAATACTTTATAACGTCCGCAGAAAGCTCAAAGAGCTCATGGGAGAAGGTTAGACAGAGAAATGAAATGACATGGTAGAAAGTAAGCAGCTTCGTACTGACAGAAGAGATCTGTAAGCTCAATGAAAAGCCCAAAGAGCTTATGTGATAGTAGCACATAACAACTGTATATAACATGAGAGGCAAATCATTCCATAAAGACTGAGAGACATAGGTAAGCTCAGAAGTACTACTAAGAAAGTGTGAGAGGGACTACATGAGGATTACTCAGCCACGCTGAGTTTGTCAGGGTTGTATATTCAGGTCTAAACTTTGTACAGGTTGCCCAGGGTTTCTACTTTTGCTTGCTAATTAAATAATTTTCTAACGACACAGAAAAATGCCCAGTGCTCATGCACGCGAATTGTGCACAAGGCCCAAGAATGCTAAAAGTTGAGGCAGCTTAGGGAATTCCAAAAAGGCCTTGATGTGAAATGCATCGCAATTCACTTGATCACCCCCCTAAAAGTGCGCAATTCAATTGAATTGCAAAAAGCAGCTTGAAAAGAACCCTAACTTGCAATTCAATTGAATTGTCGGTACACAATTCAATTGAACTGCGAATTCACAATTCAATTGAATTGTAGTCTACAATTCAAGTGAATTGCGAAATGACAATTCAATTGAATTGCAAACTATAAATTTTTACGATATAACATATATCATGTATATGTATATGTATATGCATTGTATACACATATACATATGAGAGTATAAGCTGAATATACTGCCCGTCTATTCCTGCAGCCCATCCATCCTTTGCTTGTGGTAAGGCCTAAGTCACGAGATGAGTCGCGTAGCCTAACGGAGAGAGATGAGAGAGAGAGAGCGAGAGCGAGGGAAAGGGAGAGAGAAATGAAGTGATGAAGGGTTTTTAGGGCAGAGGTGCCCTAAAAGTGAAAGGATCAAATCAGTTGGAGGACGAGAAGTAGCGAGAGAAGAATGCAACAACAAAAGATTTGTGGAGCGGTGGTGGAGCGGTGGTGGCGCTATGTATTATGGAAGCCTTCTTGGATCACCAAATGACAAGATCTGCCCATGAGTAAGCACATTCCCATACTGGCATGAGTCCCCCCAATCATTGATAAAGATATCATTTTAGCTAAAGTTGTACTTCTTGTGTACGTGCAGGTGACTCATGAGCTTTGAGGAGAGAACTTTAGGGGTAGTAGAGTGGGTTACCAAACGCTCCTCAACACACACACTGAAAGAAAGAGCTTGATCACATGGTTTGTCTTCAACCCGCCCACACTGTGTACTGTGGTTTGCTAATACATTTTAGGATAGAGTAGTTGTTGTTTCAAAGTACATTTGGTTCATCTACTTGATAGCCTATGTGAACTTTAGTGACGTAAGTCCTATGGGGAGTGTGTGAGTGGATGCAGTGACTACAGAATTAACAGCAAACAATTACAACAAGGGCAAGGTCGAAGGGCACTGGCATTGGGGCTATTAAGCAGAGATAAGACAGATCATGTGAGCATGGAAAACAACCATTTGGATGGTGACAAAGTAGTGGATGATTTAATACTTTATGTGGAAGCAATGTTGAATGAGGGTGCCACAATGAAATCAATCGCCACTGCCCTTTCTTTTGATGATGTACGACCATTGAGAAGATTGCTATCAGAAGTCCAAGGGTCTCCTTTCAAAGTTCATCATCAATTGAGTGTCCAACGCTTGTGTGAAAAGATTCAAGAGTTACTTCCTATTGAAGAGAATGGGGAATGAGAACAGTGCAATCTGCCTTAAGGAGGTCAAATTTGCGGATTCCTCGAAGGAAGGTGGGGGAAGCTTTGAAAATCATCTCACCCTACCATTATGAGCGTAGGAGTAGGGCACAGGCAATTCGGAGGACTCAGTATAATGTAACAATGCCTATGGCTCTATGGCACATTGACTGTAAGTATTTTATCTCATGCATCTTAATGTTCTTTGAAGATGCACATGCAAGACGTTTTCTTGCATTACATATCGCACAAAATTGTAGGCAAACTAAAACATGTATGCAATTCGTAGTGCAGCTTATGACAAATTGGTTATGTTTGGTCTTCGAGTACATGCTGGCATTGATGGGGCCTCTCATTTTGTTTTATGGGCGAACGTTGCAAGAAACAAGAAAGAAAAAACCATTTTCAAAGGATATCACGATGCAGTTTCCAAGTTTGGAGCACCTTTACGAATTCGATCTAATTTTGCAGTAGAGCACTCTCTTATAAAACAACACATTGAAGCCACACGTTCTGAAACACCCAATCCGTACTTGACTGGGTCTTCCACACACAATCAGGTTAGTGCTCTATACAATTCTATCTTGCATATCAACTTTACGTTTCTGTCATATTTTTTGGTTCATCTTTATTAATCATTGAGTGTGTAATGTTGTGCATATCTCTAATATTTTGTGTGTTGTAATCACCACGTTAGAGGATTGAACACTTTTGGCGGCATCTATGGGAGAAGGTAATGTTCTACTACAAAAATTGCTTCCAAGCAATGGTCAATGATAGATTATTGGATATGGACGATCCGTGGCAACGAGAATCTTTTATTGACGTATATATGCCCATAGTACAAGAAGCTGTTGATGAATACGTGAAGATTTGGAATGGACATCGAGTTCGCACGATTAATGAAAACGGTCGATATCGTCGATCGCATGTTCCTGCTCGTTTCTTTCGCGAGTATGAACGTTTGCATGGGTAAGCTCATGGCTTTCTCTTGTTTGTACTTTCATTGTTAAGCTACAATTTACATTGGAATGTTATTCTAATGTGGTGATGTGTTTGATCATGTAGATGGACCAGCCACCTTATTGATGACCCACGATTTAGGGAAGACCCCCAACACATTGGTAACCAAGACTTGGGGCCTCGTGGGAATTCAAGGTGGCGATGTGCAGGTGGTTTGCATGACCTTCCCACCAAAGGAGCTGAACTCATTCCTGACATGGTTCGTGTCCGTGCACAAGCTTATGAAATTGGAAAGGTTGGGAAGGATTCGATCTCTTGTTTTCGTCTCCACTACTACATGTCTCGGTATTGTGGTTTGGCAACGCATGAACATAGATATTTTGATCAATTGGACCTCATTGGTAATACCGTGTTAAGTAGGGAAGCTCTCCAACTTTTAATTACACAAGCTCTTGAGGTAGTTTCCCTGTTTGGTATACCTACAGAGGTATAGCGTTTGATTTACAAATAAATTTGATGTCAAAAACAGTGTATATTTATGTAGAGATATTGTCATGAGGTAGTAGCCCTGATTAGTATACCGACAGAGGTATAACACTTGATTGACAAAGAAACTTAGTTATATATACTAGTAGAGGTATCGTCATTAGGTTGTAGCCCTGTCTACAGAGGTATAGTATTTCATTTTACAAGAAAAGTTGGCCAAATTAATCTATATTTATGCGGAGGTATCGTCATGAGACAATAGCCCTGTTTAGTATATCACCAGAGGTATAGCGCCTGACTTACAAAGAAACTTGGTCAAATCAGCCTATATGCAGGTTGAGGTATCGTTATGAGGTAGTTGCCCTGTTTAGTATACCTACAGAGGTATAACGCATGATAGCCAAAGAAACTCAAGATAAATCAGGCTGTATTCATGTAGAGGTATCGTTAAGAGGTAATAGTCGTGTTTGGTTTACCTACAGAGATATAGTGTTTGGAAGACAAAGAAACCTAAGATAATTCAGTCTATATGCCCCTGGTCGCAGCTGAAAAATGACTTCCCGCACAGCAAAAGCTCAGACATATTTGCATAAGACCATAGGAGTGCCCAAATTAGTGAACACATATTACCTTACCCACTTTCTTATTGCCAATTGTGTGATGCTGTGGATGTTTCTAAACCTTAATATGGCATTGGATAAACCCTAAAACATGTGTGAGATTTCACTAGCTTTCAAGGACAACAACAGGGCATGACCAATTGATCAAAGAAGACAATCTTGAACTGTGATACTTCTCATGTTTTGCTATTTACAATGTAATAATGTCTTGAAGCTTTACAGAAATCATACGGCAGGTGGGCCTCTCTCCCACCCTCTCCCCCAAGACTAAAACATATTAGAGCACTTCGTACAGCGCATAAGAAAGTAAAACTAGCTAGTAAACATTTTATAGTACTCTACTCCACTTACCATATTAAATATGCAGTATAGCAGCATTCCATTAATGGGTGCAAGAAGATAGGGGACCGCCACTTAAGAGGCCATGGTGTTTTTCTGGTATCACATTATTCACACTAGGGTAGACTGCAGTTGGCCCAAGTGGAGTGTCACCTAAGTCCAAGTGCAATCCATTATGTATCCAAGTGCCTCACCTATGTCGAGGCCAATGTGTGAAGAATTGAACTCAATATACTAAAATGAAGTTGGATTTTTGGTGGAAAATTGTCAACCAGATCTTGTCAGTGTTTGATAACAAAGACATCCGAAACAAGGAGCCAACAGGAGCCTGACCTCTACTCCTGGCTAGGGAGCAATTCAAAATTCAGGTGCACTTTGATCTTGGTACTTCAATTCTTTCCATGACGTCAATTATCTGCCTTCAGAGAAGAGAGCCAGAGATTAGGTGTTCTGTTGACTGCGTTGCAGTTGTATGCTGTACAACTTGCATGGGCTCTGGGACAGGGATGTAGTGTTTTGGGTGAAAGGCCTCATCCAATTCATGCCATACCAATCAATACCCAAATACCATTACAGTCACTTCGTGACCTTTCAAGTGGCCACCGTGGGATTAGGTCTTGTCGGTTAAGGCTAGCTTTCAACAGCATTCATGCGAGGTAGTCAAGGGCTCTATCTGAAGCAGCACCACAAGAAACATACAAACATGTCCAAGTTTAGGAACTTCGAGAAGCTCCACCATCCACACCAGAATTAGGCCAGCACACTCATTTCCTTCCACTATCATCAGAGTCAGTAAAGCTCCCCCCTTCACTCATGACTTCACCTGCTCCAATCAATTGCAATTATGGGCTGACTTCCCACCTATGCTGGGTAGACCCCACTACCATTTCCTGTGGAAATGCCCTCAACAGTACATCATGGTCAATATGCTCAGGAAATGGGGATGATCTGAGTAGCTACACAGATCAACAAATGAAGAACTCAAACTTTTCCAAGAAAACATCGTTTCACCAGTAATCCCCACAAGAACAAACCCCATCTTCAAAGTGGTGAAAGCGGTTAGCATCCCGTACAACAATAGCTCGGCCAACAATCTTTGAGATGAACTTGGTGGAGCTGTGGCAGTCACCACAAACCCGAAGATTCTTGATGAGACGGAGAGGTGTCCTCGGGGCCGTGCTGATCAGCCCATAACCAATGGCCAGCTTCTCACTGTGGTGGCAAAGAGAATATTCCTTTTGCTCCTCCCCCACATCATGCAATGCGAAGCGTGTGTCAGGCACATACCCCGCTTTCTTCATCTGCCCAGACAATCTTCTCAGCTCAGCATGGATTTCCTCAATTTTTGGATGCAATTTCTCATCTACCACAAAGCTGTGCACCCTGTTGCCGACCTCAATGCAGCAGCGACCTGGCTCCTTCCTAACGGCTCTCACCTCCATTATTTTTCTCACCTTTGCAGCATCATCCCACCTGCCAGCTGCGGCATAGATGTTTGATAGCAACACATAAGTCGCGGCATCCTGTTCATCCCACTTGAGAATTGATGTTGCCGCACGTTCAGCCATCTCCACATTGCAATGGATTCGGCAGGCACCAAGCAAGGCCCTCCAAACCACAACATTTGGTTTCATTGGCATTTTATTGATGCAGTCCTCTGCCTCATCCAATCGCCCTGCACGGCCAAGAAGGTCCACCATGGAGCCAAAGTGCTCCACTGCTGGAGTGATGGCATGATCTTGGCTCATGGAGTAAAAGTAGTATTTGCCTTCATCCACTAGGCCAGCATGGCTACATGCAGAGAGAACACTTAGAAAAGTGACACCATCCAGCTTGAGGCCTTTCAATTGCATTTCTTCCAATAGTTGCAGGGCCTCCATATCATAACCATGCTGGGCATATCCTGCAATCATCACGTTCCAGGACGCCACATCTCGTTCAGCCATATTGTTGAACACTCGCTTTGCATCCACAATGCTGCCGCATTTGGCATACATGTCCACCAGGGTTTTGTTCAGAATGACATCTGGTACAATTCCTGCTTTGATGATGTCACCATGGACCTCTTTGCCCCTTTCCAGGGCTGCCAGGCTCGCGCACGCATTGCAAACACAATCGAACGTGACCCGGTTGGGCTTCACCCCGTCCCGCATCATTTGCTCATACATCTCCAAAGCCTCCATCCCCCACCCATGCTGGGCATATCCTGCGATCATCGCGCTCCAGGACACCACATTTCGTTCAGTCATATTCTCGAACACTCCCTTTGCATCCTCAATGCTCCCGCATTTGGCATACATGTCCACAAGGGCGGTACTCAGAATGACATCTGGTACAATTCCTGCTTTGATGATGTCGCCATGGACCTCTTTGCCCCTTTCCAAGGCTGCCAGGCTGGCGCACGCATTGCAAACGCAAATGAATGTGACCCGGTTGGGCTTCACCCCTTCCCACATCATTTTCTCATAGGTCTCCAAAGCCTCCATCCCACACCCATGCTGTGCATATCCTGCAATCATAGCACTCCAGGACACCACATCGTGTACGGCCATATGGTCAAATACTCCTTTTGCATCCTCAATCCTCCCACATTTGGCATACATGTTCATAAGGGCAGTGTTCAGAACGACATTTGGTACAATTCCAGCTTTGATGATGTCACCGTGGACCTCTTTGCCCTTTTCCAGGGCTGCCAGGCTTGCACATGCATTGCAAATGCAAACGAACGTCACCCAGTCAGGCTTCACCCCTTCCCGCATCATTTGCTCATATGTCTCCAAAGCATTTCTACCACACCCATGCTTGGTAAATCCTGCCACCATTGTATTCCACGAGATCAATGATCGTTGAGGCATCCTATTGAACACTTGGTGAGCATCCACAATGCTCCCACACTTCACGTACATGTTGACAAGGGTGTTGTGTAAGAAAATGTTTGGCTTGAATCCACTTTGGATAATGTGAGTGTGCACCTGCTTTCCAGCTTCCAGGCCTTTCATCTTGATGCACTTATGCAAGAGACAGATGTAAGTATCAGAATCTGCTGAAATGTTTCCATGATTTAAAGTTTGTAGAGCCTCTTTCAGTCGCCCTGCCTCACATAGCATCCTCACATGCCCAGAAGTGCCAGAAGAGGCATTGTGGACTCCCTCTCTTGGTCCTCTTTCGGAAGCCGTAGTCATGGTCGATGTGCCTGATTTTATCAGCCGCGCCGCCACCGCTGCTATCCATGGTGGTTTGTTGTAGCTATTGATCCACAGGGAATCATTGGTGCTTGAAATATTGTGCTTGAAATCCGGCCCTCTTGAATGAATCTGGACCCACACTCTATCCCTGTTCCTTCAGCTATCCCTGCCTCTGCACAAATCATGTATAGATCCTCGCCTTGCTGCTAGCAGTTCACAATGGCAGTCTAGATTTGTTCTAGCAAACACCCCAACCCTACTTATCGCAGACTAGTTCCTATGCTGAATTGCTCCCAAGACTTCATTAGCCATGCACCTTTTTGCCTCAATTGTCCCACCATTGACTTGGGTCTGAAGATATTCCTTCCAAAGCTTCTCCTTGTCTCTGTTATGTGTTGTTGGATACTTTCCTTCTGCCACATTGGCAGTAACATATCAAATCATTCCAACCCACAAAAAATCCACGCAAACCAGCTTACTTGCAGAATTCAACATGGCAACTAGGGACGACTCTGATAAGAGGACCGAAACAGGCTGAAATGTGCTGAAGAAGGTGCCCTCACCACATTCTCCTTGACCTTGTGTCACGAAAGCAGCTAGCTTTTCTTTCACCCACGGAGGATTCAACCGACCATCAACCCAAAAGGACCACTTGCGTGTGCTGCTTGTGTCTATAGTCAGGTGATCTCGGATTGGTCTGTGAGAACCACCACGGAGCAAATTGATTTAAACACGGCCTCCTAAGACCTATCTGACCCTCCCAAGTACCTTGTAAACACCAAGAAAAATTCCAAACATGAAGAGCCCAAGTTCTCAGAACAGAAAAAATTCTTCACATCGTACATTAAGAAAGCCACACCTTGCGGCTGCGGTTGTCCCACCATTGTGAAGGATCTTTAAAAACCTCATGCAAGTGCTGCTCCATGCTCCATGGTTGACCTTTGTGACCAGCATCAACATTTTCAGTAAGTTCCTTTATGGAGGAGTGCTAGTGAGCTTTCCAGATGCTGAACAAGCTTATGTCCATAGTCTGGAAATTTTGTGGTGAGAGCTGAGCAGCCACAGTCTTAACCCTACCAAGTAACTCCAGGGAATAGACCTTGCGCATCCTACTTTCATACCCTGCTCAGGAAGAACAACATCCGCTACGGACAGTAAAAGCAGTTTTGCATAGCAGAGCGAGATTCTGACTTCACTCAACAACTAGGGGTACAATCCAATCCACGCAATCACACCAGAGTTCAGTCAAACTCCCGCTGACCCCTTCACATCCTACATGAAGAAAGCTCACCTTGTCAACGCTACTGTCCCACCATTGTGAAGGGTCTTCAAAGAATTCTTGCCAGCGCTGTTCCATGCTCCAGCGTTGACCTACGCCCAGATATACCAATTATCGGCATTGTCTAACCATCCCGTGTGCTTTCTTGCTTCTTTGTCCATAGTACATTCGCTTTTAATGTTTCGCGCTATTACCTAATTTGAACGACATCCCTGACGGCGCCATAGCCACCATTGCCAAGGGGGATGCCGCTTTCAGCTCCACAGGCCAGCCCTTTAATCCGCTGCATGACGCGACCCCTCTCGCATCACCGAAGCGAGAGGCCAGGGCATTGGGTATGGAGTGGGCATGCGCGTGCAGGAGAACTCGGCAAGACACTGCCATTCCAGCCAGTCACTGAGAAGAGGCAGAAAGATATGTTTTAGTCCGTGTTTTCCATCCCAGATGCAAGAAACGATTGCAAAAGCAGGCTCCTCTACATGGAAACGACCATCCAGCTTCAACGATCACGCATTTGCTGCCGCATTTTTTATTTGGACCCCTCATCTCTCTCCTCTCATCCCAAAAGTCACCAGAAGGAGAACCTCGTAGCCGTGCCCCTGTACTTCCCAGCACGGGTCAAAATTCAGCTCTGACATCTCCTCTCCAAGTGATCTCCGCTTGCCTTCTCAGCTTTTATCATGACAGAGTCTCTAGGGTAAGCATCGACCCTTGTGCATTCCGTGTAGGGGAACCGAGGCCGTTCCATGGCCTTTGGGAACGTGGCGCGGTTCAGTTTTACATGCAACATCCATAAGCTTAAGCGTATTTGAATCCTGGGACCCGCATGTCTGATTTCTCAGTTTCTTCCTGAACTGACGGATGTGAATCTGACATGGGGAGGGAGGTAGATCCAGTGGGGTGCGGAGTATTGCCTACATGGGGGTGGACGTACATTTTCCTTGAGAAGGCTTAGTGGGTATGGAGTATACCGACTGGGGAAAGGGAGGGGCTGCATCGATCGCAGCTCAATCTGTCACAGGAGAAAAGAGCTGACCTGATGTTGGAAGAAATCTTACGTACATCGTCGGTGGAACATTTTGTGCACCGTATGTGTTCTTTCCCCTTGTACCTTGTTATTTTCTAGCTTTGTGTACTGGTTGCATAGACATTGAACTTCAGAGGGCCGCAGCTGTTGGGTTTGCTATGAAATGCCTTGGAGTGGCAAGCACGAACAATGAGGAGGCATGTTTCATGGGATTCGGTCTTGTGCATTTCGCTGTGTCTCAGATTCTTGGAGGCAAGCACAAACTCACATAGAGCGAGACGGACAGAGGGGGACATTAAGGAGGAAAGATGAAGGGCAAGAAGGACGGGATAATGTTGCGGGGAGGGCATCCAGCATGGCGCGATTACAGAATTGTTGTGGCCGTGATAGTGGGCGTCACTTGTGGCATAATCTGGGCTTACTGCCGGCCTCACGGCGGTTTCATGTCTAAAACAGCTTATGCTCACAATACTGTTGAAGGCAAGGCAGGATACGTTGTATCAAATGCTTGGGCAGCACCGGTAGAGTTCGACTCCCTTGGAGTTGGCAAAGGTTGAAGAATGTTGGTAGAGAAAGGTCGGAGAATAAATTGCTCATTTGAGTTGAGAGAGATCCAGTGTATAACAATTAATGAGGAAGTCCGGAAATTGTTATGTTTATTCATGCCAGGAGTGGGTTCTCTGTGTGTGGTGATGGACATGACATTCCGTTTCTGTCTCGGCAGCGATCCTAACGATCGTTTCAAAGAGATGCTTGCCTATGATTAGGGTCGTGGTGACACTGTATTGTATTCTCTGAAGGTGGTGGACGCTACTGTGCAAGTGCTGGAAGCCAAAGTAGCTTCTCTAGAGGCAGAGGTGAAAAGGCTGCAAAAGGAAAGGAATGCCGCCCAGAGTCAGGTGGAGGCTCTGGCTCCCGCGACTAAGGCAGGCCTTCAGGGCACTGTGAAGAGCGTGCGCACCAATCCAGCAGTGCTACCTGACATCTCCGTCAATCCAGCACTAGCAAAGCTGCTGGAGAAGGTTGCTGTGAACAAGGAGCTCATTGTGGGGATTTCCAACAATAATGTGCGGAACATGCTGAAGGTACTTCACCCCTTTAATGTCATTCATCCTGAGAGCCGTGTCTACCATTTCTGATTGTTGCCATGGCTATTCTGTCAAAAATGCCCGGCAGTGAAAACCCGGTGATGGTGACAACCAGTTTTTGAGGACCATAGTTAACCAATTTCAGCTGCGAAGGTCATGTTTGTTGATCTATGCAAGGTACTGCCAGATGGACACAAATGGCACAGTCATAGTATTATAAGGGCCAATTGTTACACAAGGTACGCAGTGCATAGAGTGAGACCAACCTAACTGTCGATCCTCTTGCACATATAGTTTGCGACACATGCTGAAATGAAGGATTCCATATGCAGGTGTGGTTTGAGAGCATTCAACGGGTGGGCGTTACCAACTACTTGGTGATTGCATTGGACGATGATATTGCAGAGTTTTGTCGGGACCACAAGGTGCCCTATTACAGGCGTGATGCAGCCATCTCCAAGGCGCAGGCAAACACTGGCGACAATCATGCTATTTCTGGCCTTAAGTTCCATCTGCTTCGCGAGTTCCTGGTGTTGGGATACAGTGTCTTCCTCTCTGATGTAGATGTTGTTTACTTGCAAAATCCCTTTCCTCACCTAGAACGAGATTGCGATGTGGAGGGTATGACAGATGGTCATGACAATCAAACTGCATATGGCTATGATGATGTGATGGATGATCCATCAATGGGATGGTCGCGCTATGCGCACACAATGCGCATTTGGGTGTTTAACTCAGGTCTCTTCTACATTCGGCCAACTGTTCCCTCCATTGAACTGCTGGATCGCATAACTGACAGGCTTTCAAGGGAGACAGCATGGGATCAAGCAGTTTTTAACGAAGAGCTTTTCTATCCATCACACCCAGGGTATACAGGCCTCCATGCATCCCGCCGTGTACTCGACTACCTGCTCTTTCTGAACAGCAAAGTCTTGTTCAAGATACTTCGCAAAGAGCCATATTCAGTGGATCATAAACCAGTAACTATCCATGTCAACTATCATCCCGACAAGTTTGAGCGCATGGTTGCTATTGTAGAATATTATGTGAAAGGGAATACTGAGGCACTAAAGCGTTTTCCTGATGGATCTGAATGGTAGAGTCTTCTTCTCGCTGCAACTTCAGAAAGTCTTGTTGGTCATGTAGTCGAGCATCAATTGGCTGTTTCTGAGCAAGCCCCTGCAATCAGCAGGAGCAGGAGCCTTAAACTTATCCCTCTAGATTTCCAAATGACTTAGAGCTGCCTGGCATTCAGTTGCCATTGAGGAGAATGCCATCAAAGCTATTTCTGGAAGGAGAAAATGCCAGGTTTACTGATACTAGTTCTACGAAATTTTGTTTTGGTATAGGATTTTCCTCTTTTGCTCCTGTTCCTGGCTGGATGGTAAACAATCTTATGGCTTCCAAGTGCACTGTAGCATACTTATTTAGGTTGTCTCATATGTCGACAGCATACTTCATGAATCAGTGCATTGCATGCTAAACCTGAGAAAGTGCACACTTCACCTGAGCATGGAGACACTGACAGAAAACATGTTTGGGCACTATTTTGGGTTATTATCACCACTTTGTATGGAACCCTAGAGTCATAAATTATGAACTGGTTGAATGTTCTGAACCCCGTTGCAGATCTTCTCTTCCCTCTATGGAGACTACACACATAACTGGCCTTTCTGCACAGTTTTCAGCTCTGGCAGTGAAACTTCTCCCTCTCTTATTAATCTAGGTCAATGGGGTGATATCATCCGATGACCTTTTATGTCATCCGTTCCTCTATTCAGCCATTGTCTATAGGGCAGCCACCACCGTGACCTTGAACTGCTAAAACTAGCTTGAAAACAACCCTAATTTGCAATTCAATTGAATTGTCGGCACACGATTCAATTGAATAGTTGACTGCAATTCAATTGAATTGTGAATTTGCAAATCAATTGAATTGCGAATTGGCAATTCAATTGAATTGTAATCTATAATTTTTAACTTCATTTCTGTATATATTATATATATATGTACATATTTAAATTATACATATATGCATACAAAAGTATAAGCTAAAAATACATGTTGCCCGTCTATTCTTGCTGTCCGTCTGTCAATCCTTTGCCCGTGGTAAGGCTTGAGCTCGAGATAAGCCTAAGGGAGAGCGAGAGAGGGAGAGAGAGAGAGGAAGTCACAAAAGCGCTTGTAAAAGCGGGATTGTCTCTCTTTGTGGATGTTGGTGCCAATATATGGCTATGTACATATACCAAACATGATACAAATGTAAGAGTATCAACGTGTAAGAGTTTGATATATTAAACTTATATGGAACACACATCCCAACTTCAACATGATACCTTTGTAAGGGTATGGAAACAAAATCATTTTTGATAATTCTCAAGATGAACATATTTTTTGTTTTCTTTGCCCTGGGCTAGATACTAGTGTTAGGGGACTACATGATGATGTAGGGGAAGCCTTTTCATCAATTGTCAGGTTTGATTTTGTCTGTTTCTTTCGGAGCCAGCCATGTTTCTTTTGCCAGTGAATCACAGGAAGCTGCTGATCTCTCTCTGTCTCTGGCTCTCCCTTTCTCGCTGAGGGTGAGGGTGGCTTCACAACTCCACAATTTCCTCAAGGGCACAAGAAAGAGGGCCAGCAAGAATAGACGGGCAACATGTATTTTTAGCTTATACTCTTATATGTGTATAAGTATAATTTGAATGTATACATATACATATATATTATATACATAAATAAGTTAAAAATGATATATTACAATTCAATTGAATTGCAAATTAGGGTTGTTTAGGGAATTTCAAATAGGCCTTGATGTGAAATGCATCGCAATTCACTTGATCACCCCCCTAAAAGTGCGCAATTCAATTGAATCGCCCTTGCAATTCAATTGAATTGCAAAAACCAGCTTGAAAAGAACCCTAATTTGCAATTCAATTGAATTGCAAACTATAAATTTTTACGGATTTTTGTATATAACGTATATAATATATGTATATATGTATATTCATGGTTGTGGGATGAAGGCTTGGAGACCTATGAGCAAATGGTGCTGAAAGGGGCAAAGAAGTCTATGTGTTGACATCAGGAAAGGTAGGATTGTACCAAATAGTATTCTGGAAAATGCCCGAGTGGACATATATGCCAGATGTGGGAGTATCCAGGATGCAAAGGGAGTCTTTGACAATATGGCTAAACAAGATGTGGTGTCGTGGAGTGCACTGATTGCAGGATATGCCAAACATGGTTGTGGGAAGGTAAGTTGTGGTTTACAACTCATATTGTGATAGTGTAAGACATAAGAATATACGCTGTTGGAGGCACTATTGTTTTCTGTTGCTTGCCTTGTACTTGCTTATGGCCCCTCAGCTGAAGGTGTTAATACAAAGCTGATTCAGGCTACCAATGTCCCAAGTGTAGTCTTCATTAACAGAGCTAAGAGCTAAGATTGTGTCTCTGAGATGTGCAGGTGAGAGTACAAGAAGCCAGCAAAGACACTCGGATTCTTGAGCTTTGCTTGGACCATCTATGGGAGGCCGATGCCCTCCCTCTTGTTGAAACGCTGACTATGGTGGAAACCTCAAAGATTGAGGCAACGGATGTGGTCTTTGGAGACCTACGAGCAAATGATGCTGAAAGGGATAAAGCCCAACTAGGTAACATTTGTTTGCCTTCGCAATGCATAGCAGCCGTAGAAAGGGACAAAGAGGTCTATGCTAACATCTGGAAAGTTGGGATTGTACCAAGTATCATTCTTGAAAATGCCCTTGTGGACACGTATGCCAAATGTGGGGGTATCCAGGATGCAAAATGGAGTGTTTGACAATATGGCTTGAATCCATTGATTTCTAACTTTCAGGTCCCCCTTGCCGGTTGTGTGGTAAGGCCCTAGCAATTATACTGCCCTACTCAAACACCTTTGGCCATGAACTGTTGCATATTGAAGGCTGAGCATAGGGCAGCTAGTGGGAGCTTTGCCAATGTGCAAGGACTCGAGTGGGAAACTTCGATAGGAAATATGACCCTGTCCACTGTGACTTAAACTGTTATGGATTGTGCTCCTGGGACTTCCATTGGGACCTGTGAGCCAAGCCTACAGGGCATGTGTACCTCAAGGATTTCATATTCTGACACTTGTAGAGACTGTGGCCTGCATCACTTCCTGGTAAGGCAAACACACTATAAATGTTAAATACTTTTGTAATCTGAGAAGTAGCTCTGTTGCTTTAGGACGAAGGGAACCGTTCCCGTTCTAGTGAAAAAAGACTTGCATGGGTAAGAGTAGGTGTGAAAGTTACTTGACGAGCTTTTGTGCAAATTGTAACAATAGTCGGGGTTTACTATGGGTACAGGGAAGCTACATGCACCACTCGTGACAAGGTACATATCTAAATCAATCTGAGACATGCTTATTTCAGATGTGGTGCTCAGCATGGTTAACAATGTTAGGAAATGAGTTTAGGGAGTTGGTTGGCTTCATTTTGTTTCTGGTGTCATTTCCATTGGAAGGGTGTGACTTGAACCTTGATAGCCAGCAACATGTTTTGCAGTGCTTGTATTCTTTGAAGATGTGAGCAAGAAGGCCCTAACTGGTAAACTAGTCTGTGAGCAAAACACATGAAGAACAATTGGAGGGAAGGGGTTAGTGTTTGTGTCATGGCTGGTCTGTAATGCTTGGAATTAAGTTTAGGTTGATGGTCAGTGTGAGTGTTGAGTGTTTATTGTCTCTGCAAGCGTAGGTTGCTGGCCAATCTGCTAAAAAAAGAGCCACATCTCAAGAGCTTGCAGGCAGCAGTAGACAACTTCAGGGTGTGTTCTCTGCCCTATAACAACATTGTCTTTTTGTGAAGATAGGAATAGGGGTCCAGTGCTACGAGCTCGGAGCATCGAGCTTTTCAAACAACATTGTTTTTTTTCAGGAGACAGGAAAGTATCTAAACATGGGAAGATCCAACAAAATAGGGAAGCGTATCAAAGTGAAGTCAAGACGTCATGAAGCCCCTTCATCTTTGGTTGTGTCTGTTGTAGCAAACAGTGACGTCGTACCAACTCCTGTTACCTCGACAGAGCTGGCGCTAACAGGAGGGAGGCAAGAAGTGCTAGGAGGGCAAGGAAGTAAGTTCATGCTTATTTACAACTCTTGGGACTCCTAGGGGATTCCTAGTTTCAAGTACATTTTCATTCTTTTATTGCTTGGATTGTATGCAACGTCTTTACTTCCACAGAGGTATTAAAATGTGTCTTTTCTGTACAGAGGTATCAGCATTATGTGCAGGATAGGTGTAGTGCTAACACAGAAGTATAATAGATGCCTAGAGACAAATATCTTTACAAAGGTATCATCATGTAGGTGAATCTCCATTTCTAAAACCTTGGTATGCCTAATTTCACACATCCACTATCTATGTTATTTAGGTGGATCGTTTGCACAAGAGGGGGTGCACTACAAACGGGAGAATGGACATTGGTTTTGTTTGATCTGCGGCGAAGGACCTTCCATGGGTTGGAAGGACAAACATAACTTCCAAAATCACCTTGTGGTAAAGTGTGGAGGTCCTCGCCTCCTTCCAGGTAAGCCTGGTCGCCCTACGGATGGGAAGAAGAGAAAACAGAATTACCATAGAACGAACATGAAGATCTATGGGGATGTAGATAAGAGAAAGAGGGTGTACGACAACAAGGCGCGTTACAGGTTCAAATTGAAAGCGGAGCGAATGTGGGAAATGGCACAAGGTGGTTCTATGGCCATGGAAAGCAAGAACAAGCGAGCACCATTGTTGGCAACATTGTTCGATGAAGATGTGTACGACCACTTCGGGATTCGCAAATGGGGAAGGGGCGATTTATCAGCTAAGACCTTGGATGATATTGTGGGTGCGAATGCGACTGGTAAGTGGGTGAGGAAAAAACTTGCTCAGTACAAACCGATTAGGGATTACAAGCAAGACTTGGCACGGATGAAAAGAATCTATAGGGATGGCAAGGATTACTGGAAGATGCCTCGTCGCAAGTTGCAAAAAGAGGTGGCAAACAGCTTGCTAACCTACCATGAGGAAGAAAGCTGCAAACTAAGGTATTATTCTGCCTTTGCATACTTCTTGTTTGTATCGTACATGTGTTCACCAATCAGTGCGATTTCAAACTAATCCTTGTGACTAAATATTTTGTAGATCGGTGGCGTTGACATTGACAAAGGCAGAGTTTGTCAAGACGTAATCAATGCAGAGATGGAGAAGTGGAGATTCGTGGATCCCCTTCGTGCCAAAGCGTGTGCTTTAGCGACCGAGCGCTACAAGAAAAGTGAAAAGTGTGAGTGTTCACTTGTCAAATATTTCATGCTATGTTTCTATTCAACATGCAAATTGGACTCTAAGACGTGTACTTTGTTTCCATGTTGTGTAGACAAGAAACTAGACAATGACGACAATGCAAACACGGAGGATGAAGAAGGGACAAACAATGATGGAGGAGATGAGGGAGAGGAGGAAGAAACAGATGACGACGATGCAGATGAGGATGAAGCAACATTAAAAGACGAGGAGGAGGAGGAGGAGGAGGAGGAGGAGCATGATGATGATGAAGAGGAAGGAATGTAGAACAAATCGAATCAGGGCCTCTTTTTTGGCTACCTTCACCTTGTAAGTATGGAGAAAATTCTGAGACTTGTTTGTATGTTTCTTCTTACTCTCTTTTTGACATTCTAGTTGCCTAAGAAAAGTGCCCAAATAATGGTACAAAGATACGGACGACACTACTCCATTGTAGGGAGGCTACGTCGCTATTGTCCTACCTAGAGGAATGTGGTTTGCAGGCTGTGTAGGCGCCGGGTGGTTTTCCTAGCCTCAAGTATAGCTCCCAAGAACCTTTGCTAAATGGGTGCATACAACATAAAAGTTGTAGGCCGAGGCTATGTACATATATTGAGGCTGTGGATACAGTGACTGCTTTAGGATTAAGCATGTAAATGGGTACATTGGGAGTCCAATTCACTTACTCTTTGGCCATGTTGCTGATCTGGTGCTTGTGCATTTGCAGGATTGTAAGCAGAAGTATCCAGACGTGATTGTGCCAAACCCACTAGAAGCCATTCAACAGCTGCGAAACAGGCAGTTGATGCTTCAGGATGTGGCCGATCTAGACCTTTGTGACTATGTGGTTGGTTTTTCTCCAGTACACAGTGCCTTAAACTAGCTCTTATATCTATTTGACTTGGAGTTTCGGTTTAGGGGCATCAATTTAATCAATTTTACTCACACTGAGAACCAAATTTTGAGTAACCAGTCATATTGCAGACTTAAGTTAATTTAAATCTCAATGATTGAGTGAGTGAGTCCACGGCAATGCCTGGATACATGAGAAGTTGACCTGCATTTTGTTGTTTTCCATTTCTTGCAGCTTTTGGAATTTGAATATGGTCCTGGACGACCATCCGATCTGCTTACTTCTTTTCATAGCCCCGTGTTTTCATTTTGCTCGTGTTGTTTGCAATCTGAGTATCCCGCAACAAAGAGGAAGATTTAAAAAACTTAGTTGATGAATTATGTTCTGCATGATTCCCACATCTGAGGAACAAGGGAATCACCAGTCATGAAGCAGGTTAGAGGTGTGACTTGGGTATGGGCTAATATGGACTTGGTAGTGATCTTCCTGTGCAGACCTCTGTCCATGTGCTTTTCAATCAATCTTTGGTTCCAGTACAAAAGAATGTAGAGGTATTGAGCACAAGGGGAAGCAATATAACTTGGCATAGGGGCTGATATGGACTTGACATTGATCTTCCATGTGCAGACCTCTCTCCATGTGCTGCTCATCCACCACTCTACCCACTGCCTGCAAGTCCAAAATACCCACAACTGTGAGTTAAAAATGACCATCTCAAAATCTACAATGCTTCCCAACCATCCCCTTAGTAAATAACAATGGAACACTTCACCTAAATGCAATAAAGGCATATTGTTAGCATCCATTCTTCAAGCAGATGTGGCTTAACTCTGCACTCACCATCTCTCTCCCCTCACTCTATTGGACGTTATCAAATCTTAATCCAGGAAAAATTCATACCTGCTGAATATTGGTTCCTGCGGTGTACTGAGCACCACCTGAAGAGCGTAGTTGCTTTAGCTTGGCATTTCAGACTGCCTGTGTTGGATCAGTACCACTCTCCTCATGTGTGGAGCACGTGATGTGCTTTGACCAAAATCACTTGGTGCATCCACAACCAACGCTACCTCATATGTCATTTACCATAGAAGAAAGTTGACGGCACTCCATGTACTTACAATAGTGTCGGATGAATCTACACACCTTTTTGCTGCTCCTGGCAGGAAATTTGGCATGCAGATCATCGGACATCGTACTATGGTTTAAACGTCTCATTGGGAATTCCTGACTGGGTGGTACTTAGGACCTAGTTCTGAAGTCAAGTATGTATAGCTAGAGAGATCTGTGGTCCGAGGAGTTATTGAGGTGGGATTGAGGTATAACCAGAAACTTGCAGATCATGTTTGATAATCCCCTCGAGCATGTACTTCGAACATTCTTTAGTTCTCAAGGCCCGTGCGAGGACGCAAGGAATGTGAGTTACTCTGCTGTTGGAGGGCTAAGTGAACAAATTATGGAGCCTCGAGAGTCCATCGAACTACCTATTATGAACCATGCTCACTCGTCCTTCGTGTTGGCATCAACTGACCCACTTGAGGTAATTGATGATCCTCTCACAAATGTTATGTTTCGCAAACTACTGGAACTTTCTAGCAGAGTAGGGGATATCTTCTTGACATTGGTTGATGTCAGTGTTGGCAACGTTAGGTAAGCCTGACAGTGGATCAGTTTATATGCCTTCATGTGATTTGTTATCTACTGGACATGGTGTATTGCTCTATGGGATCCCCAGGAACAGGAACTTAGACACTACTAGTAGCTAGCAACAAATTATGTTGATGCCGAACTTCTCAAGGTATGATTATGACAGACAAGGGGTTCTTGTTAGAGACACAAAAACTCCTAAATGATGTGAATATGCACCAACAAATTAATGGCTTTGGTGGTTGCTGCTTGGCTGTATAGCTCCAAGGATCTCTTGACGTCTACATGGAATTTTGCCTCGAGCGGTGCTTGCAGAAGGAGTGGGGCTTCAATAATCAATTGATTGTCGTCCAAAAAACTTATGACCTGAAGGCAAACTGCTGGAAAGTGTCTCTACATCTGCGAAGTCCAACTAATGCAAATAATTCCATCAATAAGTGCCAACGAGCTTTGTCCACAACTATTGGTTCGCAACCCACTAGTATCATGCCAATACACCCACTCCCCTCTTGCTACACATGAGTCATAGATGGCAACCACCATCTCCAAGACATCAGGCCTGTCTCGTGCCAAAACCTGAGAGTTGTTGTACCCCACAACAATGATGGTGTACCCTTTGTCGCATGAGCGGTTCAAATCCATGCGAGCCACCTGCAAAAACTGATCATGTATGGAGTTGCAAATTTACATTGCAAGATGCATAGCAATGAAACCAAAGAGGAAAGAAGAGGGAAAGAATTGAAATGTCCACTATCCCGAAAATAAATATGTCTGAAGACAATCACATATCAACCCAAGATCTGAAAGATGAAGAGGTTGTCCGAGACAAATAAGTGAACGGATGTAGCTAGTGTACCTTGCTTTCCAAATGCTTTCATAAAGGCGGGAGGAATGTATAGTCCTCTGTTACAGGGTTGCAAACAACCATGATAGATTGTGGAGGAAAACAAAAATCCCAATCACACATATAGGGTGGATCATTCTCATCTGCATGTGACCTTGGCTGTCGGCCCCCTTCCACGCACAAAAGCCCTCCCGCACCTGCGATTACGTTGTGCACATCCCTTGCCAGGAATGCCAAGGCTGGCATGTCGGATCCCTATATTGTCATCACAATCCATTATTGCTGGTTTGACTAAGTGACTGGTCACTAGATCACCAGTCACACCTTCATAGGAGTGGGCATGTGGCTTACAAGTGTTGGGCTGCCAATAACAAACCCACTACAACGTTGCACTACAATCATAATCTCATCACTATTGCAGAACTCAGCATTCATGCTCTCGATTCCCACTCCAGCCTTTGAAATTCCTCAACTTCCATTCAGCATCCCATGAACCCCACATGCAGCCCAAGTGTTATTACAAGCACGTTATGTGCTTTGGTAAATACTGTTGGTGGAATGAGCCAAAGCCCTCAAACCTTGGCCAAATGTTTATGCAAACTTCCTTAAACTGCTTGTGAGCTAAATGGGTTTGATGTGCATGCCAGGGCTAGCTCCATCTCATTTTTTTGGGGACCCTTTGGGAGACAGATGGCTTACTCAGAAGTGCTTCAGCTTCATGTGATTCACTAGCAAAAGAAATATGGCTAGCTCTGAAAGAAACAGACAATTTCAAACCTGACAATTGATGAATGGCTTCCCCTGCATCATCATATAGTCCCCTGGCACTAGTATCTGGCCCCCATGACACAACCCCAGAGAAAACAAATGACATGTTCATTTCGAGAATTATCAATAATAATCTTGTTTCGATACCCTTACAAAGGTATCATGTTGCAATTGGGTTGTGTGTTCGATAGAGAGTTTAATATATCAACTCTTAGACGTTGATACTCTTACAATGGTATCATGTTTGGTATATGTACATAGCCATATATTGGCACTATAAGGGCTTGGCAGTATGAAATTGGTTAGTGTCTCAAGGTGCAGATGAAACATGCAAACAGATTGAGATTGTAAGCAACACCCACCAGTCAAACTCATCCTCAGAAGAGATTGATACACAAAAATTTCTTAGGGTCGTTGGTGCGCAGGCTTTTGTCAAGGGCTTGATATCATCATCGGTCAACTCAAAGTCAAAGACATCAAGGTTCTACTTCAATCTCTCCATCTTGTCTGACTTAGGAATGACAATTGTCTTGTGCTCAATGCCCCAGTGCATCGCAATTTGTGTCGGTGTCTTGTTGTACTTTCTTGGCAATCCATGTAGTGTGTTTATAGTGTGTGTGAGAGAGAGAGGGAAGCAAGAGATCACGCCTTACATAGAGTAGTGAATCACAACTGAAGTTAATAATTCATAAGGGAGCACTTAGGGAAGATGCAAACCTGAAGAACAGCGTCATCAAGACACGAAACGGTGCCCAATAAATTCCGTGTTGTCAACCCCACCACCCAATGGCGTGTGGGCAGTGACAACTATCCCATGCTTCTGGTAGAAATTCACCAATGATTCACGCTGGAAGTAAGGATAGGTTTCGATGCTAGCTTAATCTTTGAATATGCAAGGCAGTCCCGGGTCAAAAAGATGTCGTAATTTCTGCCAAACACATGCTGATTAGAAAGGAGAGAGCCCATCCTTGCTCTCCTGGCTTGCTGGTCTACAATTTCAATCAAATGTCAATACATAGAAGATAAAGGTATAGAAAACTGCAGAGATGAGGATAAAATAGTACAAGAAGGAAACCAGACCGGGAGAAAAGAGAGGAAGTGCAAGGATTCCCCGAAGCTCAGTCCCAAACATTACATCCAAAACATAATCAAAACAAGACCTTGTCAATTCCTGAAGTTCGCATAACAATGGACTTACAATTGCATCTGTCTCGCCAACAATATGCCGCTCCGTCATATCTCCTCGATGCAAGACCAACAAGCACAAATCTGCATTGTGGGTTGAAATCTCACCTAAGGTTAAGTTGGCAAAATAAAAAGGGTGGAAATAGATGGAAATACATAACATAATTTTGGATGGGTGTTAGGGACAACTTAACACACCAAATTACCGTTATTATGGTTATTTTGAAGATGTTAGAAGGGGAATGGAGCCCATTATTGAAAGCCCATTAATATGCTAATAAGCCTGTTAAGAACCTAAAAAGATAACCACCATGAAGCCCATTATTGAAAGTGAACAAACGGAACACGCGCTAGAAGTTTAGGAGATCGCGTCATAATGACAGCAGCCAAAATTGAATCGAAATCACTTCATCGATGATACCATTGTTTCTCAATAACTCCAAGGAAGTCAGCAACTCACTCCTGGTGATGGAAGCATAAGGAAGGAGACTTCTTTCGTGTTTTTCAGCGAGTGAAGCCAAGTGATAATTCTTGGTCCATATCTGTTAAATTACAAAGACAACGCACACACACCAACAAAGGCATTTCAGGGAAGGTGTCTCACTAGCATAACTCGCCCTGAACTCATCGATAGCCATACTACCCACCCTGGCTTTCACTTCACGCTGCAACTACAAAAGTAAGTCTCCCGGGGACCTCTGTGCTTCTCTGTGAATTTACCACTTCCCTCTGTTCCCCCCTTCAACTCATCATGATGTCAATTGCATCCCCTCTCTCTTCTCCCATACCATAACCTCTCTCAATTTTCTATGTCAACGAGAGGGGAAAGAAGGAAAGAGAAAGCAGAAGTTTGTTGCGACCACAGGAGTGCGTCACAATGTAACCCCCAGTCTAAGAAACCCAAACATTGCTTGGCGATGGAGTGCCTCATGCAGGTAGAACGCTAGTCAATTTATTCCTTGTAACTGAAGTCCACTGCCAGGGAATTTCTCTACACTATCGTTTCTTATATATCATAGTTACAGTATCTTCATTTAGACTGCCGGCGCTCTCTGAAAAATGACAAGCATTTATGCTCACATGTATAGCGTATCTCTAAAGTGGCCATATTGTATACCTCAAATAAGCCAATCCGGGTGTTTTTTTCAGAAGTTTAGAGCTCAAGTAGGTTACTGAAGAATGAAGCCAACACACAATGGAAGACTGCTAACCGTGTGACACTTGAGCATTGGTGACAAAACCCTGCCAATTCCTCACAACGTGTAGGGAATTCCAAAAATTCCCATTGTTTAATGGATCTCAACTCACAAATGCACCAACCTCTATAGGTATACCAAAGAGGATCACTACTACATAATGACGATACCTCTACTAGCATATATAGCTAAGTTTCTTTGTAAATCAAGCGTTATACCTCTATTGGTATACTAATCAGGGCTACTACCTCATGACAATACCTCCACATAAATATACACTGATTTAGCAAAATTTATTTGTAAATCAAACGCTATACCTCTATAGGTATACCAAACAGGGAAACTACCTCATGACGATACCTCTACCTACATATAGACTAATTTTGACTTAGTTTCTTTGGAATGCAACAGATCTCAATGGATCTCAATTCTTACTTTTTTGGCAGGTTCACAAATGCGTGCACAGATATAGAAATGTCCAAACAAGATGAAGACTGGACGCACCACTTGCAGGATATTGACCCTGGTTGTGCATCACAAAACAATGAGGATTCTTTAGTACAAAACTTGCCACAAATCCCACGTCGAGTAAGTGCATTTGTAGGGCATATTCGACAGCAAGGTGAGCATTTTGCATATCCACCCAATGTACCAGCACCACCCCAAGGCCAAGGTCACAACGTCCAAGGTATGGCAAATGTACCAAGTCTTTGTGGACCTACTCAAATTGGCACTGTCAATGACTTGAATGTTTCTGTTCCTCGAAACATTTGCGAGTCGAGAACACAACGAAGAAGACAGCCTCAAGCATCTTCTAATGTGCCTCCCAAAGATATTCAACGGCGCATCCATATGCTTCCAAGGTCAACAGAGTGGTCAACCTATCGTGAGGCTTTAACGCCATTGATTTCCAACTGGGTTCCAGACAACCCAGTTGTTTTGGTCTCTCTCAAAGCAAACCTTCAGTGGGGTGGGCAAATCTATCCCGAGCCATTCTGTCTTGGAACATTGGAGTTTCAGATTGCTGCCCACTTTGCACAACTTGAGCCTCATCGTCAAACACCTACACCACGTGTGACAGGGTGTTTTTTTCAAACGGACCAGGAGAGCAACAGGCAAATATTTTCTCGAGCCATTGATCCGAAAACGTGGGGCTCTATGGGGCCGATTGCCAGCAACAACATTTGTTGTTTACATCTCTGATAGCAGCGAGGTTTCATATGTTCCTGATGTAAGCACAGTCCCAAGTGATGGAATTGTTGCTTATCAACAATTCCTAAGAAATCCACCTAAGAAGAGGGATAGAAGGTGTAGGGAGGTTGACAATGAAAGAAGGTCCAATGCCCATGGATGGCGATGTGGTAGTGCACAGATCAGACCTATGGAGATTGAAGATTCCCAATCTCTGTCCTCATCAAACGATGGTAAACCTTTTCATATGGCCCCATCACAAGTTCAAGATGTTCATGTCACCCAAGTGCCCCAAGATGTTCAAAGGGTCCAAAGGCCTTATGGTATGACAACATCTCACATTGAAGCTGATAGTACGTCACAAGTACCAAAGCGTGTCAGAGGTTCAAATGGGGTAAGGCCTTCTACGACCCTGCACACCACGGGATTAAACAGTGATGTGTCTTCGTTTGGATTGATGGAACAATCAAGTGGCAATATTCCGACTAGCAGCATTGGAGATTCTGATTCAGATTTTATGAGTGAGCCGCCTCGAGGTGGATGTAGGAACGTGCAACGGGGGAATGTCCAAGGTCACTACAATCTGGCATTACCTGCACCGCCAATCACAACAACGCATGTTGGTATGTCATCCTCATCTAGTATGATTGTTAATGAGATGGACATAATTTCCTCAACACCCACTCATTGTACATGGGCAACTGAAGATGAAGTTCTCAACAAGATGGCAGAGACATGGATCAAACATCAAGAGGCATACTTCAAGGCATTGGGGGAACGTGATGTTAAATCTGCATATGAAGCACTCGATGTCCACAAGGATGAACAGGGATCCCAAGCTTTTTGGTCAGCTTTTGACATGTTTAAAGTTGAGCTCCATACAGATTCTTTCAATGATGAAGTGTTGAGACGTATTGGTAACGAGCTCTTTAAAAGAAAAGAGCTTCGTAGGGGTTCCACTACATCTGAGGCTAATCTCAGTAGGGTTACTATGCACCCTTCCATGAGCATGTATAATCTTGGCGATATTTGAATTCAGTTTGAGCTCATGGCGCGACCTTTTTGGAAAGATTGGGATGCATGGGATCTAGCTATCTCTAAGTCCTCGAATGTTGGTCTATGTATCCCAACAGCAGAAGAGATTCTACAACACTACAACATCAATGGAGGTTCTCTAGGTGATGAAGATCACACCTTCAGTCAAAGAATCCATGAGACATTGAAGTTATGTGCTTTTACCAAATTTTCAAGGGCCCACCTTGAGCTTATGTGTTGCTCAGACAAAATTGAGACTCACCAAGATGAGGCGACACTTTTGCAATCAAGAGAGAAGGTTGATGAAGCCATATTGAAATACCAACGGTATTATATGAGTCAAATTGTTTTCAAGCCGGACAAAAGATGGTTGGGCTTTTCCAACATCACTATTACTAAGATTCCGGTGAGTTCATGCACTGTCATGATCGTATTTAATTTTGTAAGCTTGCTTTCACTTAGAATTAGACATTTCGAAGTTGTTGAAATTTCCGTGTTGTTTTTCAAGGTGACCCAAACGAAGGAGCTTCAAGCTTTCAACCTTCAATGGAATGAGATCAAATATGAAAGAGCTTGCTATAGACCAAAGGTTGAATTTATTCATTCCAGCGGCATTGCTGAAAGATTGACTATCGATGAAGATGGTTTGCGTGATGCATGGCTTACAAATACTTGGAAGCAATTTTGGTCTACCTCTTTCGTAAGCAGTAAATACAAACTTTTTTCATGTCTTAAGATTATTTGTAATCTTTTGCTTTGATGCACATTTTGCATACTTAGGAATGTTTTTTGTGCTTTTTGTATTTTATGACAAACTTGAATTGTACTAGCAAAGACTGATGATTTTGTTGTTGGTTTTCAGAGCTACAATACAATATTTGAATATCCTGATAATCTTCAAGGAAAGTTGTTGCATCCAAAATTGGATTCTGAGGTCATACGCACAGACATTCAATTGGATGCGGTGAGATTTGGATTGCAAAGTCATTTGTTTTATATTGACATGCATGAATTATTTTTGAAGATACTCCCAGGACAGTCATTTCTTGTGTTTGAATGTTAGGTATCATTGTTGATTCTTACTATTTGTTTGTGTATATTGCAGGCCAAAATGCTAGGGCATTTGATCTTCATGCTCGCATCGAACAAATTGGAAGTCTCAAGACCTTTTTCATTCGCAACTTTGGTCATGTTTTGTGACCAAGTCCCCGAGTCCAAAAACATGTCCGTTGGTGTGGAGTCCAAAATGAAAAAGGATTTAGAACGTGATTTTCGATTGGGCTGGGCTGCAAAATGGTCAATCTTAAATTGCCTTAGAAAATCAAGAGATGAGGCAATGAAATTGATTCGAAGACTCCAAGAGGATGAAACACATGAAGACTTGGCTTGGACATTCTCGGATTTCAATCTGACAGAAGAAAATTGGGAATCTGAAGTTGAGCACAAGATTGGAGCCATTGTTTGGAGTCATCTTTTCAATGGACGCAATTTGATTGTGAAGGCAATGCAAGAGGGGTTTTACATGGCTGTGGAACAAGCACCATGTGCACCCACCATAAAGGATCGAATGAAAGACAGTTTGAAAGGCATATCTCCTAATACAATGTGTGTTGTATTCAATGGTGCCTGTGCAATTGAAGCAAGTGATTTCTTGAGGAAGTGCATATTTGATGTATCTATATTGCCCCTCCAACAAAAATGGTTTCGAGATTGTGTGGATCAAATGACCTATACTGAGAGGTCTCGATTGGCTATTTTTATCACTGGATTGGAGTACTTTGGTGGCAAAGACATCAATATACAACTTCTCAATCGACACGACTATCCATGCATTCAAGCAAGCACTTGCTTTCAAGTTCTATATCTTCCCCCATACAAAGATGCCTCAATGATGATGACGAAGATTAACTATTCTACCATGGATAGTAGTTATGGTCGTGCATGACATATGGAGGTGAAGGGTGTGAGTCATGGCTCAAACAAAGGGGTTGATTTTGTGGTATCATAGATAATTGAAATGCTCTTGGAGTGGTACTATGAGTGTGACATCTGGTTGAATGTTAAGTGTTACAAGTTCGTTGAGTATATGTGAGAGTAAGAATCATGGTAAATGTGAGAATTCAAGTGCAAGTTCAAATGCAAGTGAAAGTTTGAGTGCGAAGTTGAGTTTGAGTGCGAGGTTAAAGGCAAGTTGGAATGTCAGTTCGAGTGCGAGTTCAAGTGCAAGTTTGGGTAGATTATAGAGGGTTTGAATCTGAAGATTCCATGGAGTCCGGCCAGATCCAATCGTGTCTTAGAGAATTGACAAGTCGGGAACAAGCGTGTGTGCAACGGGTGCCTTGTGGCAAAAGGATGAGATTTTATGAACGAAGCAAATCAATAAAGTATGAGAAGGGGTTAAAGGAAAAGAAGAGATGCAAAGGAAGATGATAGAGTGCAAGGCCATTGTAGCCCTTCTAGATCCGGCTCTAAGGCTTGGCAATCAATTTGGAGAGCTTGGCTGCACATTCGTGGCCATCTCACTCTTCGGTCCCTGCTTCTTTTGACAAAACCTGCTGTCAACCCCTCTTTGGTAACCTAAACATTGACTCTAGAAATGTTTAGCCAAGCTGTCCCCTAAATGGCTGGTCGGGAAGGTTGGGGCATCACTTTGTGTTTCCCACATCTAGGAGGTCAGTTTCTTTTTGCCAAGCATGTTGCTGTGTATGTGGGTAGGAGAAGAATGGTGTGCAGCTGGCCCCTCATCTCCTCTAAAGTTTTTTGCACCCCGGGCCCCTCCCTTGTGGCTAGCCCTTCATTCGGCAGCCTCCTAGCTCCCCCTGTCATGCAGCTCTCCTGCTCACATAGTATAATGGTTGTAGATTTTGGGTTTCATCCAGATAACTTGGGCTACCTTTCTTTCTTACTCGGGACAGGTTCATCTCCAAATGGTTATAAATCTTTTTGACATTCGTGTCATTAATCTCTCCGACAGTAGCTGTAACCCCCCCCCCTCCTAATTCCGGAGGAGAAATTTAGTGGCTTGCCCACTCCACCTTCCTTTGGTTCCTTCGTGCCCCTATTGCAAGGCTACAATTGGACCTCGGCGAATGGAGCTGGATGGATCCCAAACACAACCCATTTTTCGTCTATTATGTTACGCTGGGTTATTCATTACTGAGGCCCCCGCCCACATACCCAGTTGTGGAACAAGAAATGGTGCTTGGACCTGGCCCCTCTATGGAAGTAGGTCTGACACAAAGAATGAGCGGCAAAAGTCTGTGTGTTTCTATGGAAATTGGTTAACTACATTTTGCCTAATTTTGCCTAATTTTGCCTCCCCACACACTTCACATCGGGATCCCCGCCTCACTTGCTCTTGTTCTGTACCAGAATCCATTGAGCATTGCCTCATTCTTTGCTCCCTTTCTAGGGCAGTGTGGAGCCTTGTCTTCGCTTTTTATGATCATTGGCACCCCCATATCTTTACTGGAGACATCTTGCACTGATAAAATTGGTGTTGTAAATGATAAATGTCCTCTGTGGACTTCTGCTCATGGATAAGAATCAAAAGTGACCAAATTTGAGCTGAGGTTCTGCAATTCAACAATTGGATGAGAAGCTTGTCATCGATAGTCTGCGTCAAAACACTTCTGGCTTGCATATCTTTGCGGTGCCAAGCAACTGCCTTGGCTGCTTCTGCTAACGGTTCAAGACCTGTGACAATATCCATGAAGTCTCGACCGGATAGGATTGATTCCATTTGATACTTCCATATCTGAAAGTTGTGGCCATTGAACTTTTTGACATTACAAAAATCTTTGTTATCCATGTCTGGTATTGCAAAACGAAAACAAAGAAAAATATGTGTCACTCTGACTAAACTGACTACAAGAATGAAAAGAACATACTCTCAACAGACTCTTTGGAGTGGATGACTAGCATGAAGTTAAGGCCCATAACCTATTGATTTTCACTATTCAACCAACACTATTATACTACACATTCATACCTGATCAGACATGCAATCACCATTCAATGATCTCAGATTCCACTCTCATCTCATTTTGTTCATACATATAAGTTAATATCATACACAGAGAACCATCACACACTATATAATATCACAGTACTTTTGGCGGGCAATTGTCTAGTTCAAATCTCACTGTTCCCAAGAACTAGTTAGCAGTTCCCAATACTCAATAAGATAGCCCCACTAGTGTCTCCTGTCAGGAAGTGGGCCCTTAACTCAATAACAGCCACTTAAAGTGCAATGTCAATTCTTTCTCACATATCTGCAAACTTCTCGAGCGAGATACCTAGTTTGGCAACTGCCAACTACCAACTGTGGACCATGCTGTGAGGCACAACAATCCAAGACTGCCACTGGTTGAAGAAAGTCTGTATAGAGAAAACTTCGCAAGAAAAGTCTCTTTGAATTCATTTCTTCCTCTCTTTCTATATTGAAAGTACCATTACTCTTTCTATGTACATTACTCTTCTTGCTTCTCTCAGTCTTTACTTGGTGTGTGTTCTCTGCATCCCACACCAGCCAAACCCAGACCCAATTGCTATGGGTTGAACGAATTCATGCAAAAAGCATTTCTCCAAATCGTTCATCTAAACATATATCATCAAACAGTCATGCTGTTGGGCTGTGCAAACACATCATCAAAGTATTTCACCCCACTTATGAGAGTGCAGGGGCGTTCTGGCCACATGTCCATGGTCACATCATAGCTTCGATGATACTTGAACACCAGATTCTTACTGGCTTGTTCCTCATCTAAGGCCCCATATCTTGCATCACCTAATTGAGAGTTGAGGGGAATGCGAATAAGAAAAAAAGCTTGGCTACGCTTCTCGACCAGGTGGTCCTCATCAATAGAAGAGACATTTGTCCATAAGCCTGTGCTTCGTTAAGAAGGTCATAGGAGATAATTGGACGGAAACTCTGGAGGAAAACTCTGCTGCAAGGAGTAAAACTTTAAACTATATAAAGGAAGCTAGCAGCTCCACAATATTCATGATTTCCCTGCCGATTTTGACATTGTTTGAATCCCATGCTAATTGCTAAAATTGTCTTGAGCCTGCATTCAAAAACTATCCTTTGTGGGTATCCAAATGTTCCTCCAGCCTTTCTGCCGGTAACTGCTAGTTGGTCATGGATCTCTTCTAATGAAAGCATATGTGTTCTTCGGTTGACATTCATAAATGTTTTTTATTCAGTGGTTATAGCACTGGCCACACTTTGGGTGGGGGGTTTCCACTCTTTTTCTTGTAATTTGGAGATACTGGTATTTGTGTGCCCCTACCCAGTCAACAGACAGTTAGAGGGATGTATCATACATCAGTTTGGCATCCATATACTGTGCTAGATTACTCTTGATAGCTATACATACACGGAGAGTTCACAAAATTCCTGCTCTTAAAGCAGTTTCAATGGAGGTCATTTAGACTACGATCCTTGGGTTGGTAATGAATTTCCATCACCCTATCTGTTTCATAAGATAACCGAGTGAAATAACCTTCTAGATATACCCTTTCAATGCTCAATAACTGCCCAATACCGGTTGACACCTTTTCAGGGTCGTAACGCAGACGACGTCGTTGCACTAACCTCCCCAATGGATTCAAGTCCTCAAGGTATCGCCATAGATTACAAGCACCTGGTTCAAAGAAAATTGTATCTGGCTGAGATGGTTGGGGGCATGTTAGCTCACCTTCTATATAGTCAGTCCAAATGTTGATTTTTCTTAAGCATTTCAATTCGTGGCTGTACTAGGTTCAGTTTATTTGCAGTTACTTTACAAAAAAGGGCTTGGGGTCCACATTAGGGTTAAAAATGTTCAAATGCTAACCAGTGACCACAACGTCAGAGTGTCATTTGCCACCATTATATACCGCATAGATCTCTGGAGAAAGCTAAACTTGTACATGGGAGCATACATGTTGTACTTCAGAGCAGACCCATATACACAATGTTTACGTTGAGAAGGTCATCATGTGCAGCACATTATTGATTAGATGTCACTTGCAGCTGCCTGAGGATCCTACTTATTAGCGATTCCATGAAAGTTGAGTGTACATACATGTCACTGTGTCAGTCTGCTACGTTGAGTCCATAGTCGTCAGCTTGAAGACACGCAAATGCATAGATGCTGCAAACGCATCCACACTTTCCTTGCTGTAGGAGCTGGGTAGGAAATTGGTTTTGCACTCCCAGCCATGGTAATGCAGTGATGCCAGATTGTGAGCATGTGCTGCCATTATTTCATCATCTGCAGCACAATGTATCAGGCGTTGTTAACATAATGGTTTTCAGACGCATAATCAATCAGCTAAATTAGAGAACATTTGATCAAGTGGGTTCTATGGACTACATGAAAAATTAGTTAGCGGTCTTAAAACGCATGTCAGGGTACGTTCTACATTGTGTCCACCTTCCAGTAGTCTTTGGGTGAAATGACAGCACCAATAGTTTAGGCTTACTACTGTAGGACTGTCGCGTTTCTCTGAAGCTAAGCTTGACAGAAACTAATTGATGGATTGGGGTTCCAGGAGTATAGATAAGTCACACATCTAGGTCTTCCTACGTTATTAGACTTCTTGCAACAACGTTAGAAACTAAGTTACAAGGTTACAAGTTCATTTGTTAAACTCACCATATACTCCCAAATACACGTCCACTTTTGCTTTAGCTTCCGACATGTATGCCACTCTTGCTTCCCATTTACATCGGTTCCTGGTAACGCAGATAGCGCAACCCACAATCGAGTTAGTTTAGTCATTCATAGCCCCAGGAAACAATCAATCCCGTGATAAGACTGGACATAGATCCGCGTCTAAGCTGTGCTTGAGGCCAAAAATCATTTGATGTGACCTTAACATTGCAAGAGGTGAGATTTTTCTCATGAGTACTGATTCGATGATTCCCAGTTGAACACATATTAATGAACATTGGGAAACACTGCCGTTTTTCAGCTTAAGCGAGGAGCAATGCACAGTTAGAATGTGCATACTTGGACACGCCTTTGAATCGTGAAGACCCACGGGAGAATCCTTGAGAGTTCCTGTGGATTAGCACATAAATTTTATATCTATGAGTTCTACAGCATGTCAGCAGCATGTCTCGGAATTCCAAATTGCGTGTTCAAAGTTCCATTAGATTGCATATTCCATGCAATAAATTATCCACAAATCTACATGTCTTCTGAAGTTTTTGCAACCGTCAAAGCTGTTATGATTAATTTCTTAACAATGTCAGAGAAGTGATCACCTCTTCAAATACCAGATGTAATCCTCGGTGCTGACATTTTTCATTTGTACCAAGTCCTCCTCGTAGTTACAGATCTGCGACGTATAGTTGAAAGTCATCTTACAAGCAATGATGAGTGTTGTTTCCAATGAGATCCATACGTACGTGGTGCACATGCACCGACGATCCAGGTTTAACAAATTATGGAGAAATCCCAGGAGCGATTTCGTGCAATTGGAGTGTTAGAAAATCAAATAGTCGTTCACAGTGTAAGGTGACTAATTACATGCATGCTAGGTCCACACTATCTCAACAGGGTTTCAGGCCTCACAGGGAAGTTGAGTTTGTACGGTCTCTTTCTCTTCAGATGAAGCTTAAGCTTCAATGCTGCGAGATCGTGTACCCTGGCAGCTTCAACTTCCGAAAGGTAATGACCTGAGATGCAGACGAGAATGAAGGTAATGTGACATCAAGGCGATATTATTGCATGCACTGTCATGAGGTGCTGAAAAGCATCTGCACGAATTAGAAAAACTACAATATGCTCATTAGAAAAAGATCTATTCTGAGCTGTTCAAGTACACTAGCGAGGCTGCATGAGCAAGAAGATGAGGATCATGCAGTATCACTAATGCAAGGTGCTATAACTTGGTCTCACCACAATATTCTGCTTGAAGGAGTTCGTTTCAGCACCGAATCACCAAAAATCGGTCGATATTGCGCCCAATTGACAGCACAATCAGATATCAAGCAAATGAGCATGTCAAATTATTATCTTTAGAACAACCCTTAGGACTATCATTTAAATGAGAGACTCATCCTCCCACGACTACAACACATGTGCCTAGATTCAGCCCGGTGGTGGAGTTCTTCCAGGAGTTGCGGAGGAACTACCAAGGTGTACAGACTGAGAAGCTGCGAAGTTTGCAAGACTTCCAGCGCGAACCCAGTGAGAGCTTGTGAGAGACGTACACTCGTATGAGGCGCTTGATAAGTGTGACCCAAGGGGTTACTGAAGCTCAGGCAATCCAGTTTTGGTATGGAATTCTAGACAAAGAGCTCAGAAGAATGGTGCGAGATGCAACCCTGTTACAAGCAGCCCAACCCATATTAGCAGATGTGTTTCTGTTGGCTGAGCGGATTGAGCTCAACATGGTGGAGGAGCGAGTTGTTACCATTGGATTTGGCAAGGACATGCCTGCACGAGGCGCAACTGCCAGCCCACAGGCACAAGGGACTGCCCAACAGCGTGGTCAGGGGGCAAGGTTTCCCAACCCAAGTTCCATGGAGCTTACAGGGGACCTCAGGTGCAGAGGCCTGTGGCATCTTTTGCAGGCCAACAACAACCAGGGGTGATATGTTGGACATGTGGAGGACCCCATGTCAAGAGAGATTGCCCAGAGAGTGGCAGAAGGCCGGCACAAGCACAGCCTGCACAGTTGCAGTGTGAGCATTGTGGCAAGTATGGGCATGGAGATGCCCAGTGTTGTGACTTGCATCCTGAGTTGCGCCCAGGCCAGTTCCAAGGGAACACCCCTGTGAGAGCAAGAACAATGGGACACGACAGCTCTAAGCATCCTACACACCGTTGGGGGAAACCGAAGAGGCGGCGATCTGCACATTTTGAACCAAAGAGATACTTCAGCAGATTCCGATACCTATGTCTGTCTCTTGCGTAAATGCATCAAAATGAAAGGCCTAGCAGCAGGAAAGCAGGTGCATGCCCACATTATCCAAAGTGGATTCAAGCCCAACATGTTTCTACACAACACCCTTGTAACTAGGTCCATGTAAGATTCGTAACTATAGCTGCATCAGTTTATATCTGAGTTAATTACTTCCAGCGAGTCGACTCATCCACTGTTGCAGGAAACCTAAGAAGAGAGGCCGGAAGTGACGAGCCGGTACAAGAGCTTGATGCAGCCTGGCTGGAAGGTATGATCATGGGTCCCTCGAATGATGCAATGATGGCCAATTCAACCCTCGCTTCAAAGTTCGAACACCTGCATTGCGCTTCACCTCAGTCTTCTCAAGCAGCCCCGAGATCCAAAAAACGGAAGACATCAAAACACAAGGGGGTGACTCAGCCTGTTCACAAATCGAAGAGAAAAAAGACCTCAAAATACGAGGGAGCGACTCAGCCTGCAGCTCCATCAGCTCAACAAAAGACATCAATATACAAGGGGGTGACTCAGTAAGTTATTCCTAATAAGACCAGCATTGACTCATCTTCGGCTATTGAACTCTGGCTTTCATGCTCCCTTCAAAGTTCATGTAAGAGACTGGGAAATTAAGCTACAAGGCCGTGGAGTAACTTTGATTACGGTCTGCACCTATCCGCCTCCTATGCGCAGGATCACATCAGGATTGTATGAGGCACGCGTTTGGAATGGCGATGCCCAAGTCGAAAACAGGACGAAGAAGGGTAAACAAGGTAATTTACAGCTCACAATCTCCAGTCCAGAAACGCAATTTCCAGATTTTACGAAATTACACTCATAATTAACCAATCCCAGTTGAATTCATGAGTACAGCTTGTGACAGTAGCATTATAGACCACAGGGTGAAATTCAATTGTTTCTTACTTGAATTCTACTTCTGTCCATAGTGTAATTTCAACTCGAGTGATCTTGTAAGAAAACATGGTTAGGCAGGTGAACCGTGAATGAAAGCAGTCTATGGACGTTGCAGATAGTAACAAGAATGAATTTCTTCAAACTTTTTGTCCACAGGTGCTGGAGCAAAGTTCTGCCTTCAACTTACCTAGATTGCGTTCATGAGTGAACGTACTGCAGTCCGAGCAGGCTGAAAGTTTCTAGTAAAAAAAGTGGGAGGAGACCAGCGACTGATTGCAATGAACTTCAACAAAACTGATCGAATCTACAAAGACAAAGTAAGAGCCAGCCCACACGATATGAGCTAGCCGAGCATGTCAGTGATCAGTTTGGTATCCAGAAGCGACTGAGTGAGGATGGGAATGAGAAGGAATGTTTAATATAAGCGAGCAGCGACCCCCTCTTGCAATCGCCGTCGCCGTCGCCATCGCGAGGCACTGTCGGGGGGTTTCGCCGCGGCACACGGGATTGTCTGCTCACCGTTCGATTGTCGAAATAACGTCCAGATTGTCTCAGGGAAAATTCCGATTTCCCTTGGCCGCCCGATAGTGTGAATCGACGGCGTACATCGCTAGGTCTGGGGAGTGAAGTTCGGGAAGCAGTGGGTATCGTCTCTTTGGCCATCCGACGCGCTTGGGCGCAGTTTAGAGAATGTATCGACTTGCTGAGCGGAGACTTGAGAGACTGAGTTGCGGGCTACTTGTGCATCAGCTGAAATGTGCATGGAGTTGCGCCCGGCTAGTGAGTGTCGCTCATAGTTTGCTGTCTTATCTCAATATCGAGCAAGGACATGCAGATCATCACGGCGTTGTGAAATTGAGGGACGGTATTTTGCTGCAATGCATATTGAGTTGCAGAGGGAGTAAGGTGATCACAGCATGTTGAGCGGTCCAGTACTGATGGGTAGGCGTACAATATCCGAAGGTCGCTATTAGGTGATAAGCATTCGTATGATCGAGAACATAGACCTGATACACAATCGTGTGATCTGTAGTTGCTGAAAGATAAGAAACTAAATTGTGAAGAAGTACATTTTCCGAACAGGAACATCTGCATGGTCCGAGATAGAGTGTGCCATAAGATAGGGAATGTGGCAGTTCCGAATAGAACGGGGCTTGTAGATAACAGCAAGTGTATGCCCTGCATGTGCATTGCTCAAACCAACTTGAGGTGATTCAGGATGTCGCAGACGCTTCTGTACATGCAATCACAGCTCGCTTCAAGACTAAAAGGGGTGTTTTGGTGTTATCTTCCGCTAAAGCTTAGGCTGGGTTCCAAGGGTCACATATTCTTGAACTCTGATAATGGTGAGAATGAACCTTGACAGGGCAATGTGGTGAGGCCCTTCTTTTGGCTAGGCTGATTCATGGGCGCGTTGGTCTCAAACTACGTGAAGGAACATGCTAATTTGTGAAGTTGGTAGGATGCATCATGGCTGGACACATATTGATCCCTGAAGAGCCAGTATTGCCAACTGGTGACATTCTAGTCTGCTTCAGCCAGAGAGCCACTAACACACATACATCGCTTCGGAACGATTTCATTTTTCCTGCCTGGAGATTGTATGATCGAGATTTATGCTTGAGAGTGATTCATGCCGGAGGTAGAAGTAAGTACTATTGTCTTGTGGATTAGAGAGTCCGGGAGATGGGAACGAGTCAATGCTCTAGCACGAGAGGTGTCGGTAATATCGTTCTTTCGAACAAGGGGAGATTTCTCGGAGATGTAAGGCTTTCCCTGCAAAAATATCGGCCCTTGCGGGAAAGTTGGATTTCTTGTACAGACGCTAGGGAAAGCTCCATAGATCGATCACCACTATAATGAGGGAATGTTGTAATTCTGTACCAGGGAAGTTTACAAGGAAATCGGTAGGTTGTGTTGCAGGGAACCTTGGAGTTTAGGGGAAATTCCATAATTCCTGCTTCCGATACGTTTGCTCGCTCTATCACTGCCGCTTTCGCCAACTGCCTCATTCTTGCCCACAAATTCGGCGAACTTCACATTCCTTAGAACACTGTGTGGTACAAACCGATTCACTGGTTGTCGCGAAACTTGAATCAGCGAGCTTACGGTCTTTTGGGAAGATCCAAGGTGGGAGTACTGTCAACATGAGATCACAACACCTCCATGTTACCGGGCTCCGGGGATAGGTTACAGAAAAAAACACACTAACCGTGAGGCCGCGCTATCTGCAGGTATAGCTCTAGAAAATGAGGAAGACATACATTATAGAAACCTAAAACCATCTAATAAATTCAGATGAGACAATCTGATCTGTGAGGTTCCGGCTCTAACACACGGAATCCATTGTTCACGTGCCCCAGTTTTTGAGGAAATGCCTCCACACAGCTACAATTCTTTGGAGAAAAATCGAGGGAGAAAAAGAGGGAGAAAAATAGAGCCTGAAAGGGCAGAATATGCATGTTCCTTTCATAAAGGATTCACTTTGAGATGAGGACCTCGATCTCAAGTGAATAGTCTTGAAATTTGTCCTATAATCCTGTGGATCTCAATTCTAAATCATAGCCACAGTTTAGAAAGATTGCCCTCAATTGACGGCAATATTTTGCAACAGGTCTGGTGGCCGGTACAAAGCTGTACAGGTAGTATGTCTGAGGCAGCTCCTGCAAGTTTCCTCAACTGAAGGAAGCCCAACCTGCCTCACATGATTGTGGCCAACTACTCGAATTACAGTTTAAATTCGGGGGAGGGGTGTCATCATAGCGGCACCATACACACGGAGATTCTAATATAACCTTTTCTCTTCACTCCTTCAAACCTGACCGTCTTTGAGTTGGACCACTACATAATATTAACATCCACTAGAAGGAGATCAGATCGAGTTTAGCTTTCGAACCAATAAACTCTAAGGAATTCAATAGGATCCTTGCCTACCAGCAGCGATATATTATTGTGGAGAAACTAAAGGCGGCCACTGGTGAACTTTAGATCCAAACTACAACTATATACTAAGCATCCTCACCAATGGTATAGAGCCATTTCGGCATGAAAAATCAAAGATCATAAGAGAGTAGATCTACTCCAAGCTGGTCACAAACTATATCTAAACCAGATCAGTACTGTGTATGAGTTGTATATGTACGTTGGAGCCTTCTCGACCCCTTTAATGACACTTTCTTCCCATCATGGCAAGTTCCTTGCTTCTTAACTACGTCCTCGAGATCCAGAAGTTTGCTGACATGCTTGAGTTCGAGTTGGTGCTGGTAGCTGTTCCGGAGTTTCAACGCGCTGGCCCTCATTTTCTCTTGAATCGCCATCGACAAACCCTCCTTAGGCTTTCCCTTCTCCATGAAGCCCATCACTTCCTCCACCTGCCTCCTCAATGGCTTCAGCTCATTAGACTTGGACCGCTTCTTGGAGAAATTATCGAAGGCCACCTCCTTCACCTTCATCTTTGCAGGCTCCTTCAAGATCTTGATATGGAGGGATCCACTTGCAGTCACCGTGGCGAAAATCGCCATATAGCCCCGCTTCACCATATTCACGAGCAAATGATGGCAAGACAATAAGGGCAAGGTCGATAAAGAGGATGAGAGAGAAAGAATAAGAAGAGGCTCCAGAATAAAGAAGAAGAGCACAGGGCCAGACGTAAATGAGAAGAGAGAAGGAGCGATCCCGCGCTATGGCAGAGAACAGTAGGGCGCCGCGTGGCATCCAAATCAGGATACCTGCCACCTTTTTCTCTTAAAATGCAAACTAAAAATACCAAAAGGAACTAATGTTTTTACTTTTGCCCGGCTGTAGCCAAGTGGCCTCAATCCGCTGATCAAACAGTGCAGATCGATTCATCATGGGGCTGCAATCACCCCCTCTGCCATAGTAAACATCGGCAACTGAGATGCCTGTACCTATAATGAGTCATGAATGGGTGCAAGTGATAACTTAATTTCTTTGAAGGTCAAATTTTGATTTGTACATAAGATCCACACAGGTTCAGACTTTGCAGTGTAGGTATGTACGGATGTACCAACAGTTATTCATGATTGAATCTCCCTTATATTTGCAAGCAATCTTTTCACCCGGGGCCAGGGCATCGACCTGCCTGATTGTTTCTTTCGGTCCCCGTCAAATCTATGAAGCTCAAGGTGCATGGGATCCGGAGTGCTGGAGCCTGAAATCTGTTGCTTCTGAGACCCCCTTCTCCACCGTGTTCAAATGGAATTCATAGTCCAGGGCTGTATGTGTACATGAAGTACTTGAGTATAAATAAATTTCATGTCTCAATAAGATGTTGCAAGTACATCAAAATTCGCCACAAAAACAAATTTAGAGAGACAGTGGCTTGCAATCTTTTTTTACTGCAGAATAGTCAACAGGAGAATTTCTCCTCCGCTATACAATATGTGCATCCTATATGTCAGACTTCACCCAGTGATCATACAGTTTTAGATATCATTACAGTTTTACACCTGTTTTACACCAGCTTAGACATTTTGGAAATTCAATTCATGAGTCCTACGAGTTTTGAGAGCCCATTTCCACTGCGGGGATTAGCAATAACACTGTAATCTGTTCATAGAAAGGAAGTCCCCTCTCCATTCTTTCCGTATCGCCCTAAGAAATTTATCATTGTTCAGAGTGACAGTCGCATCCCTAACTACGCGGAGGGTCTGTTTCGTTTTGTACATGATGTGTTTCAGCTTCCTCGTTTAATTTCCAGGGCTTTGCAGCGCGGCCCCACGGTAGTCTGCAATGGATTTGTCGGAGGGTCATATCTCTTTCGTGGACAATGTCGTTTTCTGTGCCGTCTTCTCACATAATGTTCTGTTCACCTCAGCCGGATTGTGCCGGATCGCAATAAAAATTGCGGGCTGTTTTTTACCTTACAACTTGCTGCAGGAGGCTGGTTCTTTCCTACCTATATGTCCCGAAGGGGCCGTGGTAGATACCTAGTGTCCTTGGGGATAAATTTCAGGGAGTTCATCCTTTTTCTAATGCCAGATTAAGGTAGTTACAACATGATAGTAAAGCCACTGGCCACCAACACCCCCTACCTTCAGAACATGACTATAGACATGAGTGAACAATCTTCTCTTAGGAGTGACATACAAGTACCTATTAAGAGAGAGTAGTAATGCTTTACATAGACCAACACCCCTACCTTCAGTCACGGTATAGATAGGGAAGAAGAGCAGTCGGCGCGCTGCAAAACACCAGGCAGAGGGAGTTGGCCTTTCAACGCCGAAGGTGTTCAATGAAACAGACTGTCCCCATTAAACACGGGTAGCATAGTAGGGCTTAAAGGAAGTGCCATATAGATGCCCACTATCATTGTTCACATGGTTTGCTCCAGCTGGATGTGGGCCTTATGTGAAGGTATTTAGGAGTTAGAGCTCAGAAAACTTGTGCTTAGTGAGCTTCCTTGCCAACCTATACGCGCTATGATGTCTCGTATAGGGCCTTTGATATCCTGCTTTAGAGGGAACAATTTGGACTCAGAATAGCTAAGGTACTATTGCACACAGCACAGATGTGGTACATGTGTTCGGGGGTCCGCGAGTAAAACATACTTGCCAGTCAGTGAAGATTTATGCATTGAATTAAGCTCTTCTGCCCACTACTTCATGTGTGAAGACAGAATGCTTGGCAGCTAAAATTTGGCCCCTCATATTTTGCTCGGTTAATAGTTAAATCTTAAGATCTGATGGTATCGAAATCTTCCACTGAAATTTTGGAATTAGAACAAACAAACTGTCTAAACACACGTAAAAGCTCGCCTAGCTCGTCACCCTTGCCGGTTGGAAGATGAGCCTTACCTTACTCCACATCAAATGAGGAGCTGTTGATGGACTCCACTATGACAAGCACATAGCCGCGCACAAAACTGAAGCCTCCGCTATGCTGATGAGACTTGCACATATGCGATGGCTGTGATTGCCGCTGCAGTGCCGTCGGACACATGAGTGTATTTGACTGTTTGACTGTATCTGACTCAAACTTCCCTTTTCTTTCCCAGAGTATGTGCGTCAAGCTTGCGAGGCCAGTTTGCAGAGGTTGAATGTGGATTGCATTGATCTCTATTACCAGTGCCCATCGAGTGGATCCAAGGTTCCTATTGAAATAACAGTACGCATTCATCCCCTTTCAACACTCGCAGCTCTTACAGGTCTGAGCCTGATATTAACTGAGACAGAGTAGGATGATTTGTATCCCGCCTTGGAGGTCAATAAGCATCTATGAAACTTGTCACAACTGCTAGAGGGTTGATGTGTTCTTGTGCCAATATGGCCTCTGGCGTTCTTGACTGGCTCCGTGCACAGGTAGAGGCCATGAAGGAGCTGGTAGAGGAGGGCAAGGTGAAGTATCTGGGCTTGTCCGAGGCATCGGCCTCTGAAATTCGGCGTGCTCATGCTGTGCATCTCACTGCCATTCAGATAGAGTATTCTCTATGGGCGCGAGATGTGGAAGACGATATAATCCCAACTTGCAGGTACGATTTCCCGAGACCTTGAAGTCCTTCTGAAGTACTCGTGAATGCGCAGTAAGTATGCGACTAACTATGTGAAATAAGACTAGACTGTGATGGTTATGGAGACCGGTGAAATGTGGATATGGGATCAATTTTCGTTTGGCATCCCTACCATCTTGGAATGATATTCTTACAGTAAATTACAGACTTGTCAAAGCGACTGACGGCTTGGGTGCTCTAGCTGTATGTACTCGCCGTCTATCATGCTATCCAGACGATGCACAGATGTTCTTCACCTGTTGTAATTCCTCAAGTAAATGAGACTGTTTTCCTGAATGGTATGATGATGGACAGAGAGTTAGGGATCGGGATCGTCCCGTACAGCCCCCTCGGTCGAGGCTTCTTCGCTGGTCATACTCCTAAGGGGACAGTCGAGGGCGACCCTTCGGCAGGTCATTCTATCTCTCTGTCCCTCCAACAACGCTGGTGTCTGTTAAGCGTCCGTTCTACATGTGGTTCGAGTCTGCTTCTACTGTTCTTTCCTCTCTTTCTCTATGATTCGGAACTTTTTGTCCGATTAGTTCACGATGACTAGAATCCAAACAGGCCTCAGAATTTCAACTCTCTCTTCACTCATCCCAGGGTGCCAAGTAAGCAGCCGATGTGGCCAGTGTTGGGAGGGTGTATTGATTGTGCTACCCTTGAGCAGGTAGCCCAGTGGTTGGGTATTTGTGCCTTGTCTGTGCATAACCGAAGTGATCCTGGGTTCAATCCTTCAAACATGTGCCTTCAAATCGTCCATTGGCCCCTCGATGGGCTGTGTGTTAAGCAGTAGGCTCTGTAAATTCACTGGACGATAAACAACTTTATCTTTTATCTTTACCCTGGGGTAAGTGTAAGATTATAATGTTGTTTTGAAAACTTTTACCCCTCCCGATAACGATATATGTAAATCTTTGGTAGAGATTTACCCTGGGGATAAGGGTAAGATTATAATGTTGTTTTGAAAAAATTTACCCTCCCGATAACGATATATGTAAATTTTTGGTAGAGATTTACCCTCAGGATAAGGGTATTGGGTACCACATATTCCTTGAGTGTAAGGGTAATTGCTGGATAAGGGCATATCTTGGGGTAGTTATAGACAATAAATTAATTACCATCATTAGCATATAACATTATTTTTTATTGTTTTATTTTTGTGGCTCAATTAGTCCTCACTTATCATATGCTCATGTAAGCCCCCATGTAATGGCCCTAGTTCCGAATAAACACAACATATTTGTAGGCGCTTAGGAGGGAGAAAGTGGCGCTTGCCCTCTCTATTGCTAGTACAACACACTACACTTGAGTAGGTAGCCTAGTGGTTGGGTGTTTGTGCCTTGCCTGTGCATAACCTAGGTCATCCTGGGTCCAATCCTTCAACACAAGCCTTCTAATCGTCCTGAGCATGGATCAGATCTCTAGAACGATCCTACAAACGTTTGGTTCGCTGATAGTGCTTGTTCACAACACTTGACAAATAAGAGACACTGGTTTAAGAATCTAAAAACCGATAGATGGACCAGGATGGAGAGTTCATGCAATCAAGGATATCTCTATTGATGTCGTGGCCCACTTTGACATTGATGTGCGCATGATTTTATAAATAATGAGTGGCACATGGGAGTTCTGCATGATGTGCTTTATGTTCTAGATTTGCGGAGAAATCTATTTTCCATTGCTTCGGCCATGCAGAAAGGTGTCATTTACACAGCAGACAAACATGGCACAAGGGATACAACCCCCCCACTTCAAGGACAATCCCCGTTTCGAACTGTCATAAATCCAATAGTGTTCATTTAGCAAATTGAGATTAGTGGTACTGTGACTAAAGATAGAAGCACTTTGGGGCTGAGGAAGATAGAGGTAGTGATAATGCTCACTCCTATTTGAATGGTAAATACTGGACTCACCTCCATGTGCGGTGAAGACCTGGGACCATGCATGGCTGTCTTCTATTCCCTCCACCCACTGGCTGACGTCTGAAGACACACCATACATATCACTGCAATCACTGTGACTGTTACAATATTTCTAATGAAGTGATCTCATTCTGCATGCATATTGTGGAACACTGAAACTAGATGAACCCTAAACCCCAAAATGGATGAAGTACCCAACCCCTTGAGAATGGATGAACTAAAAACTCTGTAATGGATGATGTTAAAAAAATGATAGAGATGGCGTGAGGTAGTCGCGCCAGGAACAATGGCGGACACGAAGAAGAAGAGCATGAAGACCAGCGCTATGGGATTTCGGTTGTGTTCAGGAGCTGGATTACATGAGCTTTTGTTTTTGACTTATTGTGTCGTGAAAGATGGAGTACAATGGTAAGTACATCCTGTCTTTCAAAGCATCTCGAGTAGGAGCATTCACTCACAGTCATTTGTAGCGGCGACTGAAGAAATGCATTTGAAGAACTCCACAAGTAACTTCAATTTTGGCTATATCCGAAACTCTTGTGGTTTGCTGAGAGGAGTCCTAATCCCACCCTTGCACAAGAGTAGTATCCATCCTTCGTAGGGAGCGGGCCATTGCTCAAGCTATAAGTGGTCCTCTCTCCCTCTTTCTCTCTCTGCCCTGTTCTAGACACGCCGCGTAATAGCTTTCTCTATAGTAGCACTATAGAATCGACTCAGCCTTTTAGGATAATGTTTAAGCTAATAGGGCATTGAACACCTGATTCCCTGTAATTGGCTGAAATTCCACAAATGGTTTGTCCGTTTTACTGTTTGTGAGAGAGGGTAGAAACGAGGGGTAGTTGTTTATGTGGGATGACCATTGATTCGTCTAGGCGAGAGTGTCAACAAACACCTAGGAAATGCCACAAACAGGTAGAGGGGCAGGGCTGGGACACACTTTACAGTCGCATGAGTCTTACTCGTTGTAGACCTTGCCACAACTGGAAACAGTAATAGAGTTCAACCATTAATTAATGTTGAACAAGTGTAAGTTAGAGGATGAGTTGCTGGAGGTGCCTGGAGGACTCCAATGAGATTCAAGGTTCCACACGGCGGACCAAGTTCTAATAACCCTATGGAGGTATTTTATCTCCTTTAGTTCATTTAGGCTTGGAGTTTGAGATCATGTGTCCGTTGTGAGCGTTACCAGGGCAAAGAATGAGAATAATGAATCTGTATTGTGATGAATATTGAAACCCTGGAATTTAGCACTGTCCACGTTGGTTTAAAATGTATAATTGTGATACTTCAGTGAAATGAGCCTGAAAAATCATGTAAGTCTGAGTGTTCTTACTCACCTGTGATGACTCAGAACTATTGCCAGTGCCTCTTTGACTTGTTATACAGTCTGATGAAACAATTGGCTGCCTGGGTATGATATACTAAACCATGCAGATGGGACCTTTGGCTTACTGTTGATACCTTCTTTCAAAATTATGAAGCTTGAGGTCTTTTGTATCACTGGAGTTTAAAAACGGTCTGAAGTTCTTAACAATTACACGTATGAATCATCTGCAATTATTTTTTCTGAATGCTATGAGTATGAGTATTCATGTGCACAGTTTACGATTACTAGTCACAAGTTTTGGCATGTGTCAAGTTCTTGTGTAGCTTTGCTGCGACATTTGGCAACCTAATTGCCATATGCAGAACTCTGTAATTGTGTACCTGCTTACTTTTGTTGTCTCTTCTTGGCTTTTAGATTGTCTCTATAGCCAGATACAATGTGACACATTTAAATGCCTTGCATAATGAGTGCTTGTCGGCCTAGACCACTCTTCCTAGTTGTTGATACAAAACACAATTTGGTTGCTGGTTTCAGTTATATTGCGGATCTCCTATGGCTGCCTTTGAATTGCCTGGCGATTCATGCTCAGATTCCCCCCAAGTTTGAAAACGAAGACTCTCAGTCTTCCTGCTTCCTGCTTCCTGCTTCCTGCTTCACATTTACAAGCCCTGAAATGTGGGAGACACCTCTTTTAGCCAAGACTAATGGAATTTTGTTTGCAGATGAAGCAACCCCTTGTACCAAGATCTGTTCTGTCCAATAAAGAGGATGTTGAAGTGCTTACAATTACGAAAAGATTAACGCATGGAGAACATCGAGAGAAACAATGCGAAGTTGCGCGAACCGAATCCGCCGCCCTTGCAACAAGCTTTGAAGAAACTTGCAAAGACTTCAAACAAGGTGCCTTAATTGGACCTATTCCCTGCTCATTTAGGTTGTCACATGAATAGGGTGAATGATCCCCTTTAGTGTCCTAGCTGCCAGAGGTCAGGTACTATGCATGAATGCCAAACAGTTTGCATTTCGAGGGGTTTTGAGTAGTTGTCTTGACTCTCAGCCATCTTCTTCTTTAAGTTCAAGAGTGGCTTAGCAGGAAAGATGGGGCAGCTTGTGGCATAATGGCATATATCAAGGTTGTCTTCTTACTATTCCAACTCGGTGAATGGCTTTACTTGCCTCAAACTCGTTTTGACCTAGCTGTCGCTATTTTTCCTTACTCTCTCTCTCAACTACTGCACTGTCCATGTCATCTCAACTACTACACTGTCCATGTCAATAGTGTGTGTGTTTTTTTATGAATGCTTGCTTTCACTCCTTGTGCAGCATTTTTGAAAGATGTTAAGGGGCAGTTGCAGGATTGGGTGGATCAAAAGCGGCACATAAGAGTCCACTGGAAGTCCATGGATTTATTTTTTTTAAATGGGTCTATTGCTTTCAGTTTATTTTCTGAAGATAGATAGTAGTATACATAAATTTTTATAGTAAAAGTCTCCTCCAAATATTGAAACATTCTTACTAGATATTTTAATATTTTAAAAAATTTCAAAAACATTTAGACGTCAAAATCTAGAGTTTACAACCACTTGTCCATATACCACATTACACCTCTAGATTATAGTTTTGTATGTCCGTTTAGTAAATGGGCTTTTGAGGTGTCATATTTTACTGCAAATGATACAAAAATGTAATCTACAATGGCTTGATTATATATGGACAAATCGATGTAAACTCTAATTTCTGATACATCAAATTTTATTCAAATTAAAGAATTAAAAATTATAGAACAAAATTATCTTGATGTTTGGGGTAAACTTCTTTACTAAAACCGTTAATTATACCATTGTCTATCATCATTTAAATTATTTGTGAAATATCATTAATTTAAAATTTGGTCATGGACTTCTATGGAAGCAGCATCTGTCGTTTTTGGTCCACCTTAGCGTGCAACTACCCCTATACCATATAAATTTAGATGAAATATTGAGTTGTTGGACAAATATGGGTAAAATCATGGAGGGAGGTCACTGCAGAAACTGCCATGTTACACAAAAATTAAGACACCCAATCCTGCAAATACCTTAAGGTATTATCTCAAGGGCAGTGATTAGTCGTGACAGCTCAAAAACCTAGAGACATAGGCTGAACTAAACATAATATCAACTCTTCTGAATTTATCTATCTTGCAGCTTGTGGTTATTACCAACACAGAACAGCCACAGAAAAGGGTTGAGCTGCAACGGTTGCAGATCCTCCAGCATCTGCAAGCCTTCGCTCAGGAAGGTGATGCAGGTGTTGCTCAAATTTTAGATGCCACTGGGCTAAAAACTTGGAATTGTGACCAGAAAAGTAGATCATCATGTGAGGCATCTGAAGGAAGCATTATGATTACAACGCCACAAACAAAATGACGTTTAATGCTACAGGTGCCCACATACAATGATATCTTCAACCCATCTGCTAGCAGATTTCGAGAGACAAGAAAAAAGTATGGTAAAGAGTGCTTGTGTAGGACCTGGCACACACAATATCTCTCTTTCATGCATAATAGAAAGATTCTGAAAGCATGGTTGGTTGAGGCTGGGTTTTTTACTTATCCTCCTAATCTTCAAGAGGATGTTGAAGCGCGCATCGAGGTCAAGAAGTTGATTGAGCAGAAGTGCTCAGACATGGAAGCTCTCAATTTTGCATCTATAACATATAGATGGCAACCCAGTGATATCTACGAGGCCACCAAAGAACTCTTACATTACTGGAAGAAAAAACACAATGTAGTCTGCAAGCTTGATTGCTCCTTACAACCCATGTTGGATCTTGTTCCTCAGCCTGATTTTCAAGTTTTAATCTGAACATTGATTTAAAGCAATATGTATGTCTTCTACCACTAGTACGTTTGTCCAATTATGCATGCTTAGAGAGTTCGTTTGTTTCATTGTCTTTAAAACATCTTTGGCCACTACATCTGAATTGGTCAAATTGTAAATTGAGAATAAACTCAACAGAACCGTGGCTGGAATTGCAAGTTGAGATGGCATTGGATGACGTAGTGGATGGAGTTGTCATCAGCCTTCCTGAAGCATCCGCTGAGCTCGAGAAAAAATTGCCAATTGTGCCGAAGAAGAAGAAAAAGAGGAAGATGGAGGATATTGGATGATGTAGGTGAGGGAGCTGTCCTCAACCTTCTTGAAGCATCCGCTGAGCTCGGGAAAAAGGTGGCAGCTGTGAAGAAGAAGCAGAAGAAGGTAAAATTCTCAATATCCAATAGGTTTCTCTATCCGAATCGTCTGACAAGGCCATCGGGTGCTGACCTACCCTCGAAAATATTATCAAATGCAGCCTTCCTTGGATCTAAATAGTGAGGTGAATATGCAGTGAAATGGTTAATGTCGCGGCCCTTTGCCTTGAGGGCAGGGGGTCCACGAGAGGGGCTGCCCTTGTGGTGGGGGCGGTGGCAACAATAGATGAGGGGGCTGAAGCACCCTTGAGTGCCCAATGCACTCAAGAAGGCGGAGGTGCTCACTAGGTGGAGCCCCGTACACCGGGTTGCGGTGGGGGTGGTTCCACGAGGGGTGGTGGTAGCTTAGCGGGACTTAGTGGGGGTGGCATAGGACTCACCATGGGGCGGAGACCTTGTGGTGGGAGTCGTGGGGAGTCTTGGGACTCATCACGGTCCAATGGGGCCGTGGTGGGTGGGCCAAGACTCACCGCGACTCATCACCAGGAATCGAGGGTCTTCGTGGTGGTTCGCCATAAAATGATGGTGTTGTTTGTGGAACCCCCGCGGACAGTCAGAGAAATATATATAGGAAGTAGTAACCCCGAGAACGGTGCAAGCCCGTTGGTGACCAAAAACTAGTGGGTAAGCGAGCGAGCCGGAAAGCGACCAAGGAGTGGGGAGTTATTCCGGACTGCCATCTACCAAGGGGAATTTCCACTAGGCCCAAATTGGTGGAGGGTTCCTTGGAAGAGTAAAGGGGGACCGTTATGTCCCGCTGAGCAGCCGAAGCTCCGAGTTGGCCTGGCGGCCAGGTTGGGAGTTAGGCGCGCGCATCAAAGCGAGTAACTATGACTTGAAGGGGAGCTTACCGAAGTGAGGTGTGCGACAGTTAAGCTAGAAAGCCAGAGTGGACTTCAGTTGAGGATGATCTTGTGATCTTGTCTGGAGCAGGGTACGATCAATGACGGAGAAGAAGCTGGACCTGCCAGTTCGGCGCCTCCGCCAATGAGATCTTCTATAGAGACCGAGCTGCTCAAGAAAGTGACGATGTTGGAGAGCCTTCTCAAACAGCAAAGGTACTAAAGCACCAGGCTCTTGCTTTCTATTGTTTGGAATTTTTTATTACTTGCGATCACAGCGGGTGAAAATGTTTTAGGAAGGCGGCATAGGATTCTAGCTTGAGGTGGGGGGGCATGTACGGCCAGGATAGGCCGGAAAGGAATAAGGGATGATGGGAAAGTTACCGACAGGGTAGTGGTCTGAGTTGCATAAGCTGTCGATATGGACATGGCTATTGAGGAAGGTACGGATCTCATTCTGCGTTTCGAGGTAGTAACCGTCTAGGAGATTTAAGGATGAGTAGTTGAGCCCACCTTGTCTAGAGTAGTGGTGATCTGTGGGTATGTACTGGAGGTGGTGTGACTGGGTAAATTTTGCCCATTCATGGTCTGATGGTGAAGGGGGTTTACGCGTGCTATTGTATGTATGACCCATGAGGGCGATGTCACTGTTGAAATCGCCTGCTAATATGAAGTGTTGTGGGTGAGTTAAATTTTGGGTGAGTGTGTTGGAGATGGTGAGTAAGATTTCTGGGATTAGGGGGAGGTCATCCACGTGTGATGGCATGTATAAGTGTATGAGTGTAATGGGGGGGAGCGCGGGGAGTAGCAGTTTAATGATTTTGAGATGTGATCGAAGAGGGGGAGCGACTGGGACTTTGATCGTGGTACTAGGAGAGTGATGTGTACGGAGGATACCAAAAGCAACTCCACCACGAGTGGGATGATATGGAACGGAACGTCTGGTAAGACATTGCTCTGTCGTATACGCGTTGCCATACAACATGTAGTATGCTGGGATAAGCTTGCTTATATAAGAGCCATTGAGTCTTTGTGTATTGAGTTTGGTTTCTTGTAAAAGAATGATATGTGGTGAGGTAGAGTCTGTGAGATGTATTAGACTTTGAGTGTTGGTGGCAAGTGCACCTACATTCCAAGTTGTGATGTTGAGTGAGTGTGCACGTTGGGAGGGAACAGTGGGTGGAGTGCTGGGGAGTTGGGGAGAGGCTGGCGACGGAGTTCGGGTGGGACTATGGGTGTGTGATGCTAGTGGTGGGGTTGTTGGTGTTGTCTCGGGCCTAGGTTGATATCCAGGAATGCTTGCTTTGGCTTGGAGGGTTGCAGTGAGGATGTTTTGTGATAGGAATGGAAATTTGTTGGTTATAGTGTCAAGTTCTTGTATGTTTGTATATGTGTCGACTAAATGTTCACTTAATATTTGGTGGACTTCGCCGGGTTTGGTCTGTAGTAAATGTAGAGATTCGTGAAGGTTATGCCGGAGATGTGGGGGTGCTAGGTAGTTGTGGGGGTGTGTGGGTAGGCTGCGTAATTTTTGTAGAAGTGAGCGTGTTTGTGTGTCTGGATGGGTTGCCAGGTAGTCGTTACATATTGATGGGATTGGAGATGGTGATAATTAGTGAAAAGAGAATGTGTTGTTTAGGATATGGATGAAGTTTATGAGTGACAGTGACTAGCGTTAAGTTCTGGCAGGCAGGGAGTCCGAAAGTGGCTATCGGTTGTGTGGAAGAGCTCCTATTCTGTCAGTTACCAACGCAATTCCATTAGTGACGAAGGTCAACGAAGGTGAACAAGAACATTTCAATCTGCACAACAAACCTGCCCGGAAAAAAATAAATTTTAGAGTTGAATACAAGATCACATTCCAAAAAGCAAAAAGTACCTTATACAAGGACAGAAGAGCTATCTTCGTTCAACTTAGGTCCAACAAATATATATATTTTTCACCAGCATCACTGGACTTTTTCATAGCATACGATAATCCAAGTTAGAGATTAAAACGGCTAAAAAACATGCAGAATTCTTCCACGTTAGAAGTTTTTTTTTTTTTTTTTTTGTTTTTGTTTTTGTTTTTGTTTGACATCCATTTATTTCATTTTTACCTTTATGTTCTCCCGGTTAGCCTCCACCTTCGGCAGCCAAAGGTGGCATGTCACTACAATGTTCGTTATTATTATTATTATTATTATTATTATTATTTTATTATAAAGATTCTGCAGGCACCAAGCAAGGCCTTCCACACCACAACATCTGGATTGATTGGCATTTTAGTAATCAGGTCCACTGCCTCATGTACTTGTCCCGCTCGTCCAGAAGGTCCACCATGCAGCCAAAGTGCTTTACTGGCGGGGTGACACCATGATCTTGACTCAAGCAATCGAAGTAGCGTCTTCCTTCATTCTATAGGCCAGTGTGGCTGCATGCAGAGAAAACACATATAAAGGTAATACTGTCCGGCTTCAAGCCGTTCTTTTGCATTCCTTCAAATAGTTGCAGGACCTCCCTATGACAACCATGCTGGGCATATCCTGCGATCATCGGATTCCACGACACCACATTTCATTCAGCCACATTGTCAAATACTCCCTTTGCATTCTCAATGCACCCACATGTCGCATACATGTTCATCAGGGCAGTGTCCAGAATGACATTTGGTACAATTCCAGCTTTGATGATGTCGCCATGCATCCTTTGCCTTTTTCCAAGGCTGCCAAGCTTGCACAAGCATTGCAAACGCACACAAACGTGATGTGGTTGCACTTCACCCGTTCCCCCATCATTTGCTCATAGGTCTCCAAGGCCTCCATCCCGCACCCTTGTTGTGCATATCCTACAAGCATGGCGTTCCAGGACACCAAATCTCGTTCTTTATTATGTGCGACCACCAACAGGGGGGTGGTCGCAGATTTGTTTATGTTTTTTAATGGGTGCGACCACCAGCAGGGGGGTGGTCGCAGATTTTTTTATTTTTTTTAATGGGTGCGACCACCAGCAGGGGGGTAGTTGCAGTTTTTTTTTTTTTAAATCAACAGGGAGGTGGTCGCATAATTTAAGAAAAAAATAGGCGCGACCACCAGCAGAGGGGTGGTTGCAGAAATTTTGTTTAAAACAAATAGGTGCAACCACCAGCAGGTGGTGGTCGCACTATTTTCCTTTTCTTTAATAGATGCGACCACCAGCAGGGGGGTGGTCGTTGGGGGGTGGTCGCATAATTTTCTGATTTTTTAATATCTACCAACAGTCAGTAGCTTAGTTGGTTAAGTGCACTGAGTGCGACCCGGACGATTCTGGGGTCAAATCTTGCTACTTGATGGGTGTGATATAGTTCGTGTGTGGTACCCCATTCCTACGCCTCTTGGCGCATAAATGAAAGAGGTTATTTTCTCCTATCACTACTAAGGGGCCTGATTTGTGAGCTGTCGCTCCCAGGTGTTTTCCAAAATAAAATAAAATAAAATTTACGACCACCAGCAGGGGTAATCAGTAAATCAATAAATAGGTGCGACTACCAGCAGGGGGGTGGTCGCAACATTTTTCTTTTATTTTAACAGTTGCGACGACCGCTACTGGTGGTCACACAATTGTTTTTTTTTAAATAGGTGCGACCACCAGGAGGTTGGTCCCCTTGCACCTGTATGTATGTTTGGAGAGGCAGATGAAAAACACATATATCGACTCCCCATGGATTTGTGAAGAGGAAGATGAATGTTGGGAGCTGCACCTGGCTTTTGTGGTTTTCGAAACCATAATAGGAAATCAACAATGTAAAGGTAATGACGAAACACAAACACACGCACAACCGCCAAACCCTTTCTTGGGTACACATATTCCACCATTTTTATTTCCGTACACGTATGCATGTACCCAAACTGAAACATGGATATCCATGGAAACATACTACACATCATGTGACAGGTCACAGAAGTTATAGCTGTACCTAATTCCGTCTGGCATGACGACGATGGTTCTCACGTCTAGTACAAAATCTTCGTCCCCACTCACTTCACCCCCGTTCCCATGATCAGTGCTAGAATCATGATCTTCATCTGTTCTTTCGTTTCCAGAGGCAACTGGCCGTTGGACCTGTAGTCGTCCTCGGAGTACGTTTAGTTGTCTCTCTAGTCAATTTCCACTTCTATCATGAATACCATCTAGGGTATCAGGCCTGTTCACAGGTCGGTCAAGGTTACACAATTCTCTGCCGTTTCTGGGCTTGTCCCGGATTTTGTGGTGGCCTTGGAGCAGGTCTCGTATGATGAAGGCTACTCGCACATACATCAGAGGGGCCAACATGAGAGGAAGGGGCATGAGATGGACCAGCGAGGGTCGAGGGAGCACGGTTCACATGCGGATGTCGTCGGGCCAGATAAAACGACAATGGCCGGTCGTCGTCATCCGATAGTTCGACTTGCAGAAGTCCCGCAGCAGAAGAACCATCTCCCAGGATCGGAGTAGCGATGGAAGGAATTACATGAGGGGGAGAGAGACTAGATGGACCAGCATGGGATGGACCGGCTTGAGAAAGAGAAACATGAGATGGAGCGGGGTGAGATGAAGCACGGTTCACAGGGGCACGATGTCGGTGAATGAATGACAACGGCCGGTTGTCGTCATCCGACGATTCGACCTGCACATCTCCCGCAGTCCGTGGAACTCGTGGTGGGGAAGAGTTGACCTCAACTTCATTGTTGAGAGTGTGCTCCACTGGGGGAAGGGGGTCCGCAATTGGGATGACACCATGTCGCAGTTCATCAACAACAAGGTCATCGAAGGATGGATGCATTGCAGCATCATCGTCATTAAATTCATATGGGTCATGTGGAGGATTGCCCACATCATCGGACCCATCCCAACCGTCAAAGTCGGAGTCCCTCGCGGCGTAAGTGTTATCATTGCTGCTAGATTGGACCTCTGAGGCAGATTCTTCAGACAACAAATTCTTCTCGTACTATGTATATGCGTCACTTGCTCTCCTCTTTCGCAGTAGCCTACAATTCGTGTAGATATAAACCAATTTGTTAGCCCTGGCAGGATTCAACTTGTTGCGAATCTTATTGTGAACAAACGAGTAACTGCTCCAGTTCCACTCACAGGACGAGGCAAAGCACACTTGAGCAAGAATACGCTTTGCAATGGGAGCTAACGTTCTTGCTCCAGCTCCAATCAGATCCCACCATTCATGTGGCAAAATGCTCGTTGCTTTTGGATCCGGCATGTCATGGAAAGGATTCTGCCGATCCGAGAAACAATGGTACTCGGACAACGCTCGCTCTGTCATGTTCAAGGGCGCAAGTTGCATGATGACCCGTACAAGCTCGGCTTTGGCATCCACATCGTCTCTCAAATCCGTATTGTCCAACAAGAATGGATTCAGCAAGGCCCCCACATAATGCAAGTCTGTACGAACCATCCGTTTGCGGTCGTAAAATGCATCCTCAGTCCTTGCCGCCAAATCATCGTCCATAGAAAATGGAGGACGCCTCAAGGATTGCACGTGCTTCTCAAGGTTTTCCAATATCAACCATGTTTTATCCATTATTGGTTGTTTTCTATCAAACTCCCGCAAAGCAATCAACACCGGCTCCACCATGTACACAAAATTTGCACATTTCGTCCAGAAATCGTCGGAGCGAATGATTGCGCGGACTCTCTGACTTTTGCTCAAAGACTTGGACTTACGAGAGTCGCGTAAGGTGCCCACATACGCATCCCATTGAGGGTCAATGATCACCTGCTCCAGACCCACCCTCACAATCACCAGTCGATCCACCATCAAAAAGTTTGTGGCAAAGCGGGTTTCACCCGGGTTCCTAAGGCTGTATTTGGGTTCATGCCTTCTAAACAATGCCAGAGGGATGTGATGTGTACGAATGAACGTCACAACCAACTTTGTCCTTTTTACTAGTTGTTTCATCCATGATTCTTTTCCCCAATCCTCCAAAAGGAGATCAAAGATATGAGCAGCACACCCTTGGTAATATAGATGGGGATATCGTACAAACAAAATATCGGCCATATTAACCATGTTAGATGCATTGTCCGTGCTCACTTGGATAATTTTATCAGCTCCAATTTTATCGATGTAACTCGTCAACAACCCTGCTTGATAACGTGCATCTTTTCTCTCCCCGCTTGTGTCAACGGATCCCAAAAATTGTTCTCCTGCAGGACAGACCAGCATGACATTGAACAGTGGTCGATTAGTAACAGAACTCCAACCGTCCGCACATATAGTGCTTCCATATTTCCGGAGAGAATCACATGTCTTTTTATTCACCTTTTGGGTGAGGTCAGACATAGCCTCTTCTAGCAATCCTGTGCGGAGATCGCGATAACTCGGAGGTGTGTATGTGGACTTGGAATCGGACGTGGCTTTGACAGCAGCCACAAACGCAAGAAGTCTCGAGACATTGAACGGAATATTGGCCTCGTAGAAAAATTGGGCCCACTTCTTACCCAGAGTCCTCCTGTGCGACAAATTTAAGCCTTCTTGCATTGATTGTTGCCTCAATGGTCTGGTCCGTACAAGTGCTGGCGTACAATTGGGTGTTGCTCCTGACCCACCGGCTTCTCCACGAACAGTAGACGCCTCGTAAGAATCCCCCTGGGTACAACTTTCAGGGACAGTTTGATTCGAACCTGGAGTGTTTGGCTCAGAAGCCGCGGCCACATCAAGAGACGGTGGGATATTGCCTCCACATTGGGCAAAGTGGGCTTTCACTCGCCTGGAGGCTTTTGGGCACAAACTAACCCCTGCATTCTTCCCATCTCTGTAGCCGAGGTGATATAACATGCAATCTTTGCGACCCGCCAGCTTCAATGCACAAAGATTGCATTGAACACCGTCCTTTTTGTGCGGGTCTATGGTGAACCAATGGATCCACTCCTCCCTCATCCTCACACCCAAAACCATAACCACAGACTTAAGGTTGAACGAAGAACACTAGTGTACTTGGTAGATTTGTGAAGAGCAATAGAAGTTAGAACAGAATGCGATGGCCTAACACTACGGCATCAATCCAAGTGGATCAATGCACCATGTAGTATTGTGCTTTTCGACAATTTGCTGCAGTGGCTCTGGTGGAAGCCACAACAGCAAAAAGTCCGTACCCTCCTCTTGGGCTTACACTCTTGCTCAAGGAATAGAGAACATTCACTCGTCACAAAAGTGTTTGCCACAAAAGAAGTGAAGGGCATTGGGACCACCTTATATACCATCCAGCCTCCAAGCCTCATACGCTCGACGAATTAGATCCAATGCTGCGACCGCTCCAGGTCGCACGAGGAAGTTGCATACATATATATTTTTAAAACTGCAGCGACCACCCTCATGCCGGTGGTCGCACCTATAAAAAAAGAAAAAATGTTGCGACCACCCCATGCTCGTGGTCACAGAGATTATTTAAAAAACAAAACAAAACAAAACAAAACAAAATAAAAATAAAAATTACTGCGACCAACCCCCTGCTGGTGGTCGCACTTATTAAAAAAACAGAAAATTTCTGCGACCACCCCCCTGCTGGTGGTCGCACCTATTAAACAAATAGAAAATTTCTGCGACCACCCCCATGCTCGTGGTCGCACCTATTTTGTTTTTAAAAATGCTGCAACCACCCTCATGCTCGTGGTCACAGAGAATATTTATAATTATTATTATTTAAAAAAAAATCTGCGACCACCCCCCTGCTGGTGGTCGCAGATATTAAAAAATAGAAAAATGTTGCGACCACCCCCCTGATGGTGGTCGCACCTATTACAAATAAAATAAAAATTGTGCGACCACCAGTAGCGGTGGTCGAAACTGTTTAAGAAAAGAAAAAAATGCGACCACCCCTGCTGGTGGTCGCATCTATTTTTAAAAAACAAAAAATGCTGCGACAACCCTTTTGCTGGTGGTCGCAACTGTTAAAAAATAAGATAAATTCTGCGACCACCACCATTTGGAGGTCGCACCAATTTAACAATAATGATTTAAAAATGACCTCAACTATTGGTGGATGAAGTAATTTATAAAACAATTCATTCACTTGCCAAGGTGTCACTTGGAATACAACGTGTCCACCTTACGTGACATATTTTTCATCTAACTCATGTTTTACTGATTTTCCGGCAAAACTGACGTGACGTTGGTCGCGTCAGCGTCAGGTCCGACGTGACGTGACATCATTGACGTGTGCAATCCTGGCGCCCATTGTACTTCCAGCAACGTTGGCAATCAGATTGTAGTGGATAAGGATTGCTCCCTACACAAATGAAGGCAAGGCACATAAAGGCACATCTTGCACGAACACAGATTTGTTCCAATTGAGAGCTCTCACAAGTTCAAAATATGAATTCATGATGAGTTGTTACGAAATTTCCAAAGATTGAAATAACAAAAGATTAGTCTCAATTACTGAATAAGACTAACTCTGACAACATTAACTTGTAGCACGATGCAAAGTGACCTCAACTAATGTGACACCTCCGATCCAGAAGATGCATCCTCCTCAGTTGTGAGATACATGGATGATTAAAATGTGACTACAAGCAATTGAACGTAAGAGAAGTGTAAAATGTGTACCTTTGGAACCCCAGTAGTACCGCTCGTATAACATATGGTGGCCAGGTCATGAGGATATGGTGGCACAAATTATTGCAGATCAACTGCCTCCTGGCAACAACAAAGAGCTGAAATTGAATACCCAAATCCTAATATATATCAAACGTCCCAAATGATCTAGTCAAACAACCAGTTGAAGCGAGATAAAACAGTATTCAATGTAAGGTTTACCTGCTAGGATAGTCTGAAAGCTGAATCGTTATCGAAAGAGGAAAGAAATGCGAACTTCTTATCTAAAAAATGTGTCACAAGCGTCAAGTCCTGATCAACTACTCTTGACACTCCTATCCTACTTCACAACATTCATGTTGATCAAGTACTCTAGGGAAAATCTATGACTAATCATGTGTGAGATTGAAACAAATATGGACTAGGGACTAGGGACTCCTGCAGATAACCACAGTTCAACCAAAACCAAATGCATTAACCTTCAATAGCAAAGAACTGTGACAGCTGATTTTTGGTCTAATAGAGACCAACCCCTACAATTCCTTCATCAGAGCCCTAAGGCTTGGGATTTCACTGTACCAGCTCACCCAGAATTTGCCAGATAAAAAAGGTGCGAAGAGGGTTTCCATCGGCGAAAATACACCAGCTATGGCGGTGACTGTCCCCACCACCAAACAGTATGGATAGTACCATCATTTCAACATAGCACGCGTAGCACCTGAGACGGTGGCTCAGAAAAGTCCCAAGGTGGCCTACACAAGAAGTCCCAAGGGTTTTTACAATTTTGATTTAATGATTATGAAAAAATTATAGTCGCTAGATTCATCCATGCTGAAAGATATGGACCGTCTAACATTGACAATCACAGATACTATGGCATTATTTCTATTTTTCCTAGTAACAGACATTATTATGATTTTCTTATTTTATTTTTTATCTTTTATACTTTCATCATATCGCATAGTGGGACTCAAGCAACTCTTCATCTACATGAAATGTACGTTTTAGTAAAGCAAGTCCATTGTTTTATTTTGTTTCCATGCATTCATGTACTTTGAAAAAAATCAGTTTTTTGAGGCTCACAATAATATATAGAAGTAAGAACTTTCACTTTTTTTTATGGTCTCTATATGACTTTAGTATCTTTAAGAGTAGAGTAATACTATTATGAGTCTTTTTTATCATATTTGTTTTCTATAGTGAGTGCAAAAAGTCCATAACACCTTTTTTTTATGGACTGTGACACTGTCGTATGCACTTTTCTAAAGTCCATTACTTCGACAAATCAACTTCATTTCTTGGTGAGAATTTAAAGATTAGAACTTGTAGTAGTTGGAAACATAAGAGTGAGTCTCATTTCATCATTGTAATACAAATTTGCCTCTTAGGTACAATTGAATCAAACTATGTCATGTAAAACACGTGTTGTGACACAAAAATGTAGTCACCATAGTCTGCAATCACCCCTCAGACACAGGGCAATCCAACGGTAATGATCCAGCCCCAGCTTGTAGATTAGGTATTTTGCTGTATCTCTTGTTTTGACCACATGACTTCAGACTAAGCCCAACAAAGGTAGGGGAAAATTAGAAATTAAAGCAGTTCTAAGTTTGGAACAGAGTTGAAAGAATTGAGGAATAAGAAGGTATGAGGAAAAGAACAAGAGTTTTACTCGCCAACAGTGTCATCGTCCCGGATCCTGGTTCCCAAAAACTTGTTGTCTGCAAATGACTTTGATACATACCTTCACACATCAATCCCACATCTCAGGGCATGAGCTAAGCACAATTGAAGCCATTCTTCGAAGTAGACAATACAGCTTTCACTGTTGAACTTCATGGCCCTCTAGCTTGTTATTGTTCTATGCTCCTAAGATACAAAATCCCATTCTTTACACCTGCCAACCGACTGTACAAGGTTGGAACCACTCCTAAGGCAACAACAATGTACTTTTGACTAGAGGCAATTAGAGGGTTCAGGAGGTCGGAATACTGAACACATAATCGTGTCTAAGACTAGACTGTTGAGTTCCCAATACACATGACACTTATGGATGCCTTACAGATAGACTAGGATGCAGGTGACCAGCCACACCTACAATAAGCTTGAATGTGTGACCTGAATACATATACACCGCAATCAACATAGTAGCCCCCAAATCATCAATTGGTCCAGTTAGCTTACACAAAATTGTCATGAAGTGTGTGAATATCAAGATGGCCAGGCCAATGGTCCACCAGCTGCAATGGAGAGAGATTTGATCTGCCACCAACCATATCCAAAAAATAAAAAGGCTCAAATGGCATACAGAATGTCCATATCATAACAACGGAGGTCTGTCTGTGACATTCACAGGCAACTACCGCAAGAGGAATGATTGACCTTAATTGAAAATGCTCAAAAGCTGACCCTAAACTAGCACTCATCCACAACGCGGCTCAACTCAGTCACCATAGTTGCATGCTTTGACACATTACCATGCTGCTTGCGATACTCCGGCTGGTTCCCTACGAACTTCAGCATATTCTCTGCACTCACCCCAACTTGCAGTCAATCCGCACACATTCCAACTTTAAGAGTCAAATTACTTGTTTTCCTTCATAAACCAAATGCTCTTTGTCACTCTCTGGCATCTGTCTTCACATCCATGTAAGAATGTCCAATATAAACTTCAGTTGTCAGTCGTCAAACATCAGGCCATTATCCCTTTTGTTGCTGTGCATCTGAACCTGCAATTCATAGCCACAGTTCACGTGAGTTGACATTCTACACAAAAGTTGAACTCTTGGTCGAAGTGCTGCTCCTTCAATTTTGCCTGAAAATCGCCATAAATATAGTATCCATAGCTAAAAACGGTTAGAAGGATAATTCATCTCAATTGTGGACAAGCCTAACCCTATCCTAATCATCAAATGACGGAATCGTAGGAATTCCATGGACATAATTATGTTGTCAGCCTCTTTACTCCGTCTCCATAACAATTACAAAGTGAGTCTGCCACAAATCCTCCAGTGGGTTTGGCCAGATGTTGTTGTCACTCCCAGACCTTTGTAGGGCTCCTGGGGATCACAGAAAAGCTCAAAGTGTCCAGAGTGGTATAAATCAGCTGGAGGTTTGCTATTTCATGAGCATGAGCGGCATGAGCGGCATGAGCGGCATGAGCAGAGTAGTAACACAATCGGTTTTCATGAGCAGAAGTACAAATTTCGAAAATAAAAAACAATAAAAAACAATAAAAAAACAATAATTTAATGCAATGTGTCAGAAAAAACAAATATATTATTCGGCCCCTTGAAGGGAAAATTGCACTTTTGACAGTTGTGCTCATGATATTTTGTCTTCCGCTCATGCCAATTCCTAGCGACATGTGCAAATATGGCGCCGAATTTCGCGGTAATAGGGTCCGTAACCTGAAAAAACGGCGACGTATTTCGCGGCAATAGGTCTCTCTGGCGAAAAATGGTGCCGAATTCCGCGGCTATAGGTCCCCTCATGACAGGTAATTCGGCGCCATTTTTCCAGTGCATGTTCGGACTTAGCCAGTTTTCGGCCCAAAAAAGAGAAATTCGGCGCCATTTTTCCAGACACGGTACCAGTGCATGTTGGGACTTAGCCAGTTTTCGGCCCCAAAAAGAGAAATTCGGCGCCATTTTCCCAAACACAGGTACCAGTGCATGTTGGGACTTAGCGAGTTTTCGGCCCCAAAAAGAGAAATTCGGCGCCATTTTTCCAGAAATGGCCCCAGAACTGCTTCTGTTGGATCTCAGTTTGAATGGAATATTGCCTCATTCCAGGAGTTTTGGGGTGCATTTCATTACACTGCAAAAAAAAAGTCTGATACAGCAAAATGCATTTGAAAATATCCATATGGAGGATTCCGTTTGCCCCATCAATGATTTCTGGAATCCCTAAGAAGGAGTTTGTGCAGCTCGTTCACGCTCAACGCCGGTGCATGAATAAAGTCATCAATAGTCACGTTCATCCTCAACCTCTTCAGAAAATGTAATACAGATGCTTGCACGGATAATACTTCGAACCCTTCTTTGCTTCCATCAACGAGAAGTCCGTACAGTTGCAAGTCGGCTCCACTCCAATCGTAATTGTGTATACATCGTCGCGTACAGCCGAGCCGGCCGTTGCCATCCGATACACACGCCCAAGGCCGGGTGGGGGTACGTCCACGGAGCTCTGAATAGTGCAAGCCATCCCAAGAGCATTGGCAATCCGAGTCTCATTCAACTTGTTGGGAGGGTGTCGTCTCTTCACTCTTCCGAATCGCATTGTGGGATGTGCAGAATTGTCCAATCCGTCTCTACTGGACCGAGCAGTATGCAATGGCTGGGTCTGAGGAACCGGAAATGCGTGGGCCGGGATGTCTGTGCGTTGCACCATTCGAAATCCTGCTGCAGATAGAGCATCCGCCTCATTCTGAGAGAGGCTGCAACCCGGTGCAACAGGCCAGACGCCCGGAGGCTCCGGCATTCCCTGAATCCCGTACTTGGGCTTGCCAAATACACAGGTCATTATGTCGTGCCTACAGAACCAAAATGTCTGCGTTGTGGCGTGAGCAAATGTGGGAGTCAAAAATCTGCCGCTGAAACAAGGTGCAGGTACAGCACCGTGTGGGTTCCTCCGAATCATCTCACCACAGCGTGCTCTCGTATCCACCCGGATGGCGCAACACTTCCCTCGAAATGCCGGCAATGTCCTCGCAATTCTCCACTGTGACTCCGACACTCTTGTCTCCACAATGGGAATGTTGTATTGCTTTACTACAGATGGCTCGTTATGTTGCCGGGGCACGCGCCCTGTGCTCAAAGGAGATGGCGATCTTGAACGTGCAGGACTTCCGGTGCTCGACGAGACCTCCTCGGACAACATCACCGGACCACGAGGGAGCGTGCGAATATTCTTGTCAGCTCGCCATGAATCCTCTTCTCCGCCAGGTGCCTCGTCAAGTCTTCGTCTCACTGGACGGGTATGAACATCTCCTTCCAAATGTTGGCCTCTTCGCAGCAATGGCGTGTCCCGAAGGCCCTCTCGCAAGGCCGCCGCCCACTTCCGAGGATTCTTCGATCTGGAGGCAGTCCGCATCAGCATTTCCTGCCTGTCCGGCCCCAAGCCCCACTGTTTCCCTTTCAAGAACTCGTTGTACCTGCATTGCTGCATAATTGACCTCACAATGTCCTCCGTTGTGGCAGTGAGGATGTCCACCAGATGCGCCGCAGAGGAGGCACGCCAGGAAGAGTGCACTGATTCGGCCATGTTTGTCGTGGGCATGTCGGTGTCGGAGTCGAGACACATTTCCTGCACAAGCACATGTTGAGGTTACAAGCAAGTTACAAATATGGCCAAGAATAATATCCAACGGGACGCGAATTCGTGCAACTCACCTCCCGCATATAGTCGCCGAACTGGAGGAAACGATAATGCCACCATGCTAGCCAACTGACCATTGCTCCTTCGTCTGATTTCCTTACAGCACCTGACGATGTCCACCAAGCCCGTATGCATGCAAACTGTGTCTCTGCATCATCCAAGGTGGGAGCGCGCTTCCACGCAAGGCACATGGAACGGTGCTCCTCTCTGAAATCTGGCGCCACGAGCCTGGTTGTGTACTGCGAAAGGCTCTGCAGAAAGTGGAACCCACAAGATCTCTCCTTGCCTTCCATGGGAACATTGGGGTCTTGCCCGTACACCCTTCGGATGGCAGCCCAATTTGCTTGTGCGTTGTCCGCCATGAAACCACGGAAATTGGGAGGGGGCAATCCCGCCTTGGCCATCTGTTCGTTTATTCCCTGCCAAAGAAGCATCTCCGATTGTGTGTCCTCTCCTTTCATCTCACAAATAGCAATTGTCATTAGCATCCTGCAGTGGGTGTCGTAGACATGTGCACCCATTGTCACCCACTGGTGATTTGTAATTCGCTTGATATGGTCGAACATGACCCAACTGTTTGACAAGTTCCCACTCGTCATCCTGTCGACCAGTTCGACGCCACTGCCAGGTCCACACGTGGACATTTTGAATACGAAACAACGATCTGCCTCAGTCCCTTGTCCTGGAAACCTACTTCCATGAATGTAGTCATATCCACATCGTCGCTTCACCTCCAGAATGGAGTGCATATCCGAGCCACGCCCAATTTTCTGTTTGCAAGAGACAATGTGGTTTCGGACATTCGGTGAACATACGTGGGACACCGACTCGAGCAATGCCTCCATTTCCTTCTCGTCGAGAGGAACTCTATCCGAGCCGTCTTCCGACATAATTCTGGCCAATGCCATCTTATGGGCGGCTTGGAGCTGTATCTGTTTGGGTTTGGCACCCGGTCTCAACTTAACCTCCTCCTGAACGAGCTGCTCTGCTTCGTGGGCAGCCTCCCGCGAGTTCCCCCTCGCCAATTTGTGACAATGGGAACCAACGTGTATGCAAGCTCGGGTGAGGTCAGGAAACGGTGCAACACATAGAACTGCTTGGCATTACAAACAGACATGCAGTGTGGTGGTTCTTTGCAATGCGCACACTTAAATGTGGAGTTCGGAACCTTCTCCTGAGCTCGAAATGGTTGGTGAGCTGTGCCTGTCCAATCGGTCTCGTTCCTGTGACCTCTGGATTTAAAGTGGAAGCAAGTTGGGGAGAAACACCGCAACGCGCCCGCACAAACAACGTAGCGCACCCGCACACCATCAAGCATCTTCATGCTGGTGGTTTTGGTAACGCACCAAGGATGACCGTCATGTTTTCTATCCATATCTGTCAACATTCCGGACGCCCTCGAGTAGTCCGCCCGAGGAGGGAACTCAAAGAAGACATTACCGTCGACGTCGGCGGGAAGGCATGTAACCGATTTAATTGCGAACTTGCTGTAGTCCAGCCCGGCCAGCTCCGACCGGTGTCCCTCCAGGTGAAGCCCTCGCAGAATTTCTAGAATAGATCGAACTGCGGTGCTCGTGCTGGGAATATGACTCCCTCCTCCACTGACGTCCATTGAGGACTTGCCTGATCTCCAGGACGACCTCGGAACTTCCATGACCTCGTCTGAGTCGGACAGGTTGTGAACAACCCGGTTCTCGGTCGTCTTCATGGATGGGTTCGGCTCTGGATTTACTTCGTTGCGGACTTCTCTCTTTGAGGTACCCACTCTCTGATTCGCGGATTGTTTCGTGGAAGGCGCCAGGATAGACGGTGCATTTGGCGGGCAAATGAAGTCCCCAACAGCCCTGTATATGACGCTGTCCGATGGTGGAACTCGCCATTCCCTGCCATCGCCGAAATCATCGTGGAGCACAACAATACTCTCGACAACAAGGCCGTTTGAGTCCTTCCTTTCCTCCTCCAAAAAAACCGACCCCGGTTTCAGGTGGTATCGAACGCACAGATATTTCTCCATCACCCGGCAGGTGTCCCCTCTGCACGGAAATGAAGCTCTATGCTCGTGAGGAGGGCAGTACACTGTAGCGCTCGGGTTTTCCGCCATGGGAGATGTGCACACAAGACTGCCAGGATGGCGTGCGGGGAAGCTCCCTGGTAGAAGGGGGTGCAGCGATGGGAATGAATGCGATGCCGATTTGTCCGAGCGACGAAGCCTGATCCAAATCCAGGGAGCCAACTATCTCAAAAATCCACAGTCAGAGTGTTAATGAACCTTGTCTCCGGAATGCGGCCCCTCGTCTTTGCGCAATAACTGCCAACGGTATGCAGTCAGAAAGTGGGGGGCCGTCCGGATGATGACGGCTGAAGGGGATAAGCCGGCACCGTGCCGTCACATTACTACCCCCGAATGGAAATTCGGCACCCAACATCCAACAGAGGAAGCCCGGATGAAGTCGCCTCGGGCGCAGAGGCCGGAGTGTGTGCGACAGATAACATCTTCTGGATGGAGATTCGGCGCCGAATTTCCATCCGGTCCCCCAAAGGGAGTCGTGTCGGGGGGTCAGGCCGAAAACTGGACGGCATAAAAACATCCCCAGATGGAAAAACGGCGCCGAATTTCCATCCGGGGCGATTCGGATGCAGTCGGGGAGGGGGGAGTGGCCTGCAGTTGGCTGTCACATTTCAACCCCCGGACGGAAATTCGGCAACGAATATCGAACAGGGGACGCCCGGATGAAGTCGCCTGGGGCACAGAGGCCGGCCAGTGTGCGACAGAGAACATCCCCTGGACGGCCATTCGGCGCCGAATTTCCATCCGGGCCCCCCCAAAGGAAGTGTTGTCGGCGTGTCAGAGCGAAAACTGGCCGACATAAAAACCTCCACAGATGAGAAAACGGCGCCGAATTTCAATTCGGGGCCGTTCCAATGAAGTCGGGGAGGGGGAGAGGTCGGAACCTGGCAGTCATATTTCAACCCCCGGGACGGAAATTCGGCACCGAATATCCAACAGAGCGGCGGAGAGGCGGCACCTCTCCGACAGAGACCATCCCCCGGATGGAGATTCGGCGCCGAATTTCCATCCAGCAGGTAAGTGGAATCTCGGATGGATGGAGATTCGGCGCCGAATTTCCATCCAGCAGGTAAGTCGGATCGGTGCCATATGGATATTCGGCGCCGAATTTCCACCCTGCAGGTAATTCGAATCGTGGATGAATGGAAATTCGGCGTCGAATTTCCATCCAGCAGGTAAGTCGGATCGGTGCCATATGGATATTCGGCGCCGAATTTCCATCCTGCAGGTAATTCGAATCGTGGATGAATGGAAATTCGGCGCCGAATTTCCATCCAGCAGGTAAGTCGGATCGGTGCCATATGGATATTCGGCGCCGAATTTCCATCCTGCAGGTAATTCGAATCGTGGATGAATGGAAATTCGGCGCCGAATTTCCATCCAGCAGGTAAGTCGGATCGGTGCCATATGGATATTCGGCGCCGAATTTCCATCCTGCAGGTAATTCGAATCGTGGATGAATGGAAATTCGGCGCCGAATTTCCATCCAGCAGGTAAGTCGGATCGGTGCCATATGGATATTCGGCGCCGAATTTCCATCCTGCAGGTAATTCGAATCGTGGATGAATGGAAATTCGGCGCCGAATTTCCATCCAGCAGGTAAGTCGGATCAGTGCCGTATGGATATTCGGCGCCGGATTTCCACTCGCCATTTATTTCTGAGCGAGGAATTACCTTCGTGCAGGTAATTCCCATATAAGAATTACCTTCGTGCAGGTAATTCGCATACAAGACTTACCTTTGTGCAGGTAATTTCCAGATGACAATTACCTTCCTGCAGGTAATTCCAATCGATGTTTATTCCTCGTCCAGAATTACCTGCACAAAGGTAATGCTCATCTGGAAATTACCTGCATGAAGGTAATTCTTGTATGTGAATTACCTGCACGAAGGTAATTCTTATATGGGAATTACCTGCACGAAGGTAATTCCTCGCTCAGAAATAAATGGCGAATCGAAATTCGGCGCCGAATATCCATATGGCACCGATCCGACTTACCTGCAGGATGGAAATTCGGCGCCGAATTACCTGCTTGAAGGAAATTTGGCGAACCGCCCTACCTGCGCGGATGGAAATTCGGCGCCGGATTTCCATCCGCGCGCATCCGAATTACCTGCTTGAAGGAAATTTGGCGCACCGCCCTACCTGCGCGGATGGAAATTCGGCGCCGGATTTCCATCCGGGCGCATCCGAATTACCTGCGCGGATGGAAATTCGGCGCCGGATTTCCATCCGCGCGCATCCGAATTACCTGGTTGAAGGAAATTTGGCGCACCGCCCTACCTGCGCGGATGGAAATTCGGCGCCGGATTTCCATCCGGGCGCATCCGAATTACCTGCGCGGATGGAAATTCGGAGCCGGATTTCCATCCGCGCGCATCCGAATTACCTGCTTGAAGGAAATTTGGCGCACCGCCCTACCTGCGCGGATGGAAATTCGGCGCCGGATTTCCATCCGGGCGCATCCGAATTACCTGCGCGGATGGAAATTCGGCGCCGGATTTCCATCCGCGCGCATCCGAATTACCTGCTTGAAGGAAATTTGGCGCAGCGCCCTACCTGCGCGGATGGAAATTCGGCGCCGGATTTCCATCCGGGCGCATCCGAATTACCTGCGCGGATGGAAATTCGGCGCCGGATTTCCATCCGCGCGCATCCGAATTACCTGCTTGAAGGAAATTTGGCGCACCGCCATCCTACGCGGATGGAAATTCGGCGCCGGATTTCCATCCGCGCGCATCCGAATTACCTGCTTGAAGGAAATTTGGCGCACCGCCCTACCTGCGCGGATGGAAATTCGGCGCCGGATTTCCATCCGGGCGCATCCGAATTACCTGCGCGGATGGAAATTCGGCGCCGGATTTCCATCCGCGCGCATCCGAATTACCTGCTTGAAGGAAATTTGGCGCACCGCCATCCTACGCGGATGGAAATTCGGCGCCGGATTTCCATCCGCGCGCATCCGAATTACCTGCTTGAAGGAAATTTGGCGAACCGCCCTACCTGCGCGGATGGAAATTCGGCGCCGGATTTCCATCCGCGCGCTTCCGAATTACCTGCGTGAGGGAAATTCCGGGACTGTTTTCGTCTATTTTCTTCCGACATGGAGGGCTTCATCCGACATTTAATTGCGCAGTTGGGCAATAAATGTCGACGGCCGTCGCTTATTATTCGGGCTGGCGACGCATGGCTTCCTGGACACGTACCCTAAATCTCATGCTATACTTGGCTTAACATGGTATTCCAGGCATGTACCCCAAAAAAGGAGATCTTTTTGGCTGTGACTTATGCCGCCTGAAGGGCGTGGCTCTCCTGAGAGAGACCTCAGATCCAGACCGCGGCGGAAGTTGAAAGCTCTGTACTACGGACGACGGCCAATCTCTCGCATGGCCAAACTGAAGCTCCAGCAGGAGATTCCAGTGTCTTGCTCACAACCTGCGCCAACTGAAGCCGAGTACTCTCAGGCAAGCCACTTCTGCTTTCGGTTTGTTCGATTTCTTTTTTGCTTTCGCTTCGTTACCTCGCTTTGTTTCTGCATCTTCATCCTGGCTTTGCTTTATGAGTGAACTTTAGATAGTTGACTGAACCTTAGATTGTTTGCAATGCGTGTGCAAATCCGGCAGCTCTGGAGAAGGCTGCTTGTGCATGTCATTCTTAGGCAATGGTTGCATTTGTTTTCATTGTTGTTGCATGGCTCTCCATACTTCCTAAACTTGTTATGTTTTCATTTTTGCTACATGATTGCTGCTATGGTGGTTGCGCTGCTGCTTTTTGCACCACTGTTGGTGTTCACGATTTTTGTCAATCACAGAGTGACGACGAGCCCGGCACGCTGGTGGTATCATCGACAGCTCCAACTCATCGCATGTTTGAATCGCCCAACTTGGGGCGAGAGGGCAAACTTAAATCTTTTGTTGGTGGACGGGAGGACTTGCAACGAGATTACGATAGAGTAGGCATTGGGGAGGTTGGTGCAGGCGGCATGGCAGGTGAAGGGCGTGAGGACATGAGGACAGCAGATCCGGCAATGGAGGTTGTTCATGCACATGCAGTAGGGCCCGCCCACGCAAAGAAAAAGAAGAAAGCTAAGCACATGCAATCCCCGGCGAGAGAGCAGTCACGGGCTGCGGAGGGGGGAGTGAGCAGTGCGCGCGAGGGTGTCAGTTCGCCTCAATCAAAGGTGGTCGTCCTGGAGGGCTCCCCTGTTGCTAGCCCTAGTAAGAAACAGAAAGCCCGTGAGAGGGCAAAAGAGAGGGCAAAAGAACAGACGAGACAGAATGCTAGCAAGGAGGAAAGACAAAAGGCAGCTGAAGAGGCCCGGGGTGCCCAAATGACAGATGCCAATGTAAGCGAGGGACACACAGAGACGGTGGATCCCTACAAGACACCACAGAGAGGCAGTAGCACACCGGTTAGACCATCGCGGGCAAGTGCAGCCCCCGCAATTACCCATACGGTGGAGAGTGGAGGAGAGGAAAGAACACCTGAAAGAGCACCGATTGTGCAAGTTCGAGGTGAAGCCAGGGAGAGGGCAGTAGAGACGACGAGAGTGCTGGAGGTGGTTTCGCAGGTGGCTGACCCTGTTGAGGAGGACGACATGGATGTTTCTGACCAGGATGACATTCTCCCGGACATCCCCAGGCCCCAAACCCGGAGCATACAGGCTGGATTTGGCGGTCTTGGTGGGCTGCCGGAAAACCCCTCTGCAGCAGACGTCATGTCTGAGGCGGATATGAAGTTGGCCGCTGCCAAGATGTTGGAGGCAACCCACAGCAACATTGGCAGGGTGCTGGGGGGCATGGTGTACCCGGCCAAGCTTCGAATTCCCCTTTGCCGCTTGGTGTCATTGCAGGTGGTGAGACCTGCCCTCCCAGGCGATATCGACAAGCTGAAATTCTCTTTCCGGGATGGATATCGAATGGGGTCTGCCGCCTTTTACGTTTCCATTGAGAACGACCACGGAGCTTCCCGTGCCCACACTTCCGATGAGGTGGACAAATGGGGTCCCCATTGGCAAACGCGAAATGAGGAGTTCGAGAGATCGATTGCTAGTGATCCTCTTTTCCAGCACATGTCCGGTAAGATGTTCTACGTGTGGGACGGCAATCATCGCCTCCTGGCATGGATGGAGCACATTGCCCAAGCCCACCCCAACGATCTCGATTGGCATTTCGCCGTCGATTGTGTTGTGCTGAAGGTTGCGGGGCCCAAAGATCGCAGTCTTCTCAAAGCTGCAATGGCCGACATCAACTCGTAAGCTACAACCCCTCTCGCTTTTGGACTTTGAATTTGGAAGTCATTTCATTGCGAATCCTCATATATGATGAAAATTCCCATTTCAGTATTGTTTGATGGAAATGTGGCACTGCAGGGTGACTGAGAATGCCTTCATTGCCACCAACTTGTCCCATATGCTCTTCCGAGTGAAGGATGTCGGGAGGCAGGGGGTGGAAGAGTTTGCCAATTCCCTCAGTGCCGACCTCCTGCGCAAGTCGGAGGCAAAGGCAGACAGAACCTGGTATAGGCTGAGCGTCGACGCCATGGTGGACTACATATTTCGGGTAAAGCTCCTGCAGTTTTGTTGAGCTAATTTGTCTCTCCTCCCCCAATAGAAGAAATTGTGTTGAGCAGGATCTCTAATCTTATGTGCTGCTTTTCGACAGACGAAAATACAGCAGGATTTGGCACATGCGCGGAGGTTCTACATGGAGTCAGAGGAGAAGAATCCAACCCTCCCGGAACTCGAATCGTATGTCAAAGCTGCGGAGGTGAGGGCCCGCATAAAGTACAAGTCGCGGATGGTAAAGTACGTGGCCATAGCTGATCCCGCCCTTGGTGCCGACTTTCTGGTGGAGGTGGGAAAGCACTACTCTCGCGCTCTGAAGCCCACGATGACATTGGAGAAGCTCCATCGTCTAGCCACATCCTGTGTGGATGCAACAGAAAAGGTGATACATTCTTAACCAAATTGTGGTGGCAACAACTCCTTTTTGTGGTGTTTGGCGCTTACGAATATGCTGGGTGGTTGGACAGACCCGGTGGCTCCAAATCTGGAATGGTTCCCAAAGTACCAGGGACATGTGGAGCTTCCCCAAACCGGACAAACTCTCTGACCCCACATTCGACATGTGGATGAACCGCATGACATGGTGGTTTCAGGTACTTCCCCACGCTTCGTTTGGGGCTTGTACTCTAGTAGGGGGTTGATTCATTGTATTTTTTGAGGAAAGCGATCTGATGGACAATCTCCACAGGTGACGACGAATGCGCAAGAGCAGCTGGACACACAAGCACATCAGTTCAAGATGGAGATATCTCCTGCAGCAGAGAGCCTGCGTGACTATGTGACGAGGTACTTTCTGCTCTACAAAACCAACCTATTCTTTCGGGAGATAGCAGATGCTCGCCGGAGCCACGAGTTCACCGACCAGCCGAACGCGGACAAAGCAGCAATGCGCCTTCTGTACAGGTACATACGCGCTGCCTTTCTTTCAAGTCCTGGCATTTCAGGATGTTAGAGGCCTAAGTGGTGTTAGGGAAAATGGCGCCGAATTTCCAGTCAGGGCTCCGAAAATGGCAAAGTCCCTAGACTGGCTGGCCCGGAACTGGAAATTCGGCGCCATTTTCCAGTTCCAGGCCCTATTGCCGTTCAGGGACTTAGCCATTTTCGGGCTAAGTCCCTAGTGTGGCTGGCCCGGAACTGGAAATTCGGCGCCGTTTTCCAGTTCTAGGCCCTATTGCCGTCCAGGGACTTAGCCATTTTCGGGCTAAGTCCCTAGACTGGCTGGCCATGAAGTGGAAATTCGGCGCCATATTCCAGTTCCAGGCCCTATTGCCGTCCAGGGACTTAGCCATTTTCGGTCTAAGTCCCTAGGGTGGCTGGCCCGGAACTGGAAATTCGGCGCCGTATTCCAGTTCTAGGCCCTATTGCCGTCCAGGGACTTAGCCATTTTCCGGCTAAGTCCCTAGACTGGCTGGCCCTGAAGTGGAAATTCGGCGCCATATTCCAGTTCCAGGCCCTATTGCCGTCCAGGGACTTAGCCATTTTAGGTCTAAGTCCCTAGGGTGGCTGGCCCGGAACTGGAAATTCGGCGCCGTATTCCAGTTCTAGGCCCTATTGCCGTCCAGGGACTTAGCCATTTTCGGGCCAAGTCCCTAGACTGGCTGGCCCTGAAGTGGAAATTCGGCGCCATATTCCAGTTCCAGGCCCTATTGCCGTCCAGGGACTTAGCCATTTTCGGTCTAAGTCCCTAGGGTGGCTGGCCCGGAACTGGAAATTCGGCGCCGTATTCCAGTTCTAGGCCCTATTGCCGTCCAGGGACTTAGCCATTTTTTGTGTAAGTCCCTAGGGTGGCTGGCCCGGAAGTGGAAATTCGGCGCCGTTTTCCAGTTCCAGGCCGTATTGCCGTCCAGGGACTTAGCCATTTTCGGGCTAAGTCCCTACACTGGGTGGCCCTGAAGTGGAAATTCGGCGCCATATTCCAGTTGTAGGCCCTATTGCCGTTCAGGGAGTTAGCCATTTTCGGACCTCATTGGGTTTTTCATGAATGCAGGTACTGTAAGTTCTCGCTTTTGGAGAAAGGTCATCTGTCTTTCGAGCCACCATTCTTCCTGGCATGGAGGAACCCTGGGGCTGACTCCATGTACACTGACGATATTGTGAAGGAGTGGCATCTGGAACATTTGCGTGATTGCCCTTGGTATGTGGACCTTCCGCCCGGCTCGCTCGACCCATCCGAGTTTCAATTGAAGCTGGATGCTGAATTCCGACGAAACCGGGCTCCGCTGCCTCCGTTGGGTGCAAAAGAGGCAAAAGCGCTTGCGAACTCCAGGAAAGCGGCAGAGCTTGCTCAGGCAGGAATTCAAGAGAAATTGCATGAGAAGAGTAAAGGTCAAAGGAAAAGGACAAGGAAACAGGTGACTGCAGTAACACCCAAAAAGAAGAAAACCATCGGGGCATCGGAGGAGGCGCAGGAGGGGACCCAAGAGAGTGACTCCGACGCCGATTTTGTTCAAGGTCCTGCGACTGCTGTTGCTCCTACCCAGTCACCGGTCGTCCGGGTTCCCAAGTCAGTTCGGAGTGGGACTGGCTCTGCCAAGAAGTTGGCATTTGAGGGCGAGCCTACACGGCGGTATTCGGCGGTGACGTTTACGCACAGGCCAAAGCTAGAACCTCCAACCATCATCCAATGCGTCAATGAGAGCTTCCTTGACGCTCTCGCTGCCAGGGCGAAGAAGGTGGCACACAACAAGTCTCTGGCGGAGCAGAAGGGAAAAGCCAAGAAGAGGGCTGCCGGTACAGAGCCTAAAGACACCCCTGGTTTTGAAGCCATGATGGAATTCTTCACGGCTGTGAGCACGAATTGCAAGAGCACTCGGGGGGGGGTTGAGGTGGAGAGAGCTTGCGACATGATTCTCCTCGACATTCCAGATGGGGAGCTGCTGGAGGGCCTGGATGGTGTGCCCACCTGGAACAGGTTTACTGAGGACTACTGGAAAGCGGGTTTGGGCTGGCGGGGATGCTTCTGGATGACGGTGGATGTGTGGTTGTCCTTGCCACGAGAGGGAAGACCACAGAGAATGCGGTGGCAAGGTGGACACCGAAAAGTGTCACCCCGGTCCTCCTCAGAAAATGGTTCTGCATCAGTACGCAGGGGTTGCGAACAGAGGGCCAAAGTGTAAGTTATCAATCTATTGCATTCACTTCATATTGTGGTGTATGTTAAGTAGACCCTGGAATTGATCCCTTCTTTGTTGGATGTGCAGACATTGGTGTTTGAGGCATATTGCTTTGTGAAGAGAGGGTCTACGTTCAAATTCCGCAACGACGGTCGTCTTGTTGATGCCGCTGTGGACCCTGTAACCTACGATGTCCTCTACAACTATGTGCCCCACTCTAGTATGCCGAAGGACACAAAGACAGGCAAACCGTGGCGGTACAGCCGGACCCGAAGCCCTGCTTTCATCCAAACCCTCATGGAGACGTGCTCGGATGTCCAAGGGCGGATTCTGGACCTCACATGCGGCACGGGTAAGCCTTCACGTGCTCAGTTTGTCCCCTGGCCCCATTGCAATTGCATGCCGCAAGCTATTAACCGCCCGCTTTGTTCCTCAGGTGCTTCAATGTGGGCAGGGACGTTGTCCGACAGGCATGTGTTCGCCTTCGAGCCAGATACTGCCCTCCACAACTCGGAACTTGCAGCGGCTGAACGTCTGCCGAAAGAGGAAGAGGCATCCTCGGAGGATGAGGAAAAATCCGAGAAGGAGCAGGGGGAGGAAGTTGGGATCGAGGCCGAGGAGCCCCCGGTTTACGAGTGAGTGGTGGCATTGTAAGTTGCCTCCAGATTTTGTGAGGCACCTCCCTCCGCTCTCTTATTTCATTGAAAACCCTTTCTGGTTGTGCTGGTATTGACATTCTTCAAGTGGATTTGTTCTTACTGTAGGATGCCAAGTACTGCCGGAGGGACGTCTACACCGGAGTTCATGGGCAGGAGGAACGTGCCTTTTTTTGCCAGGGGAGATTTCATGCCTAGTCCAGAAAGGGAGTACATCCTGCCTACTTATGCTGCCCGGCTTGCTTCGGTGTCCATTAGGAGGTGTTCCGAACGTAGTCGTGTACAGCAGATTTTAGACGAGGCAAGCCTCAAGAAAATGAAGATGAGGGAGGAGGCAGCAGCTATTAGAGCCCGTCGGGCTCGTAGATTTGTGTTGGATTCTGCTGAGGAAAGTGGGGGAGAAGACGCAGAAGATTCCCAGGAGGTGAGGTGGACAGTCCCCCAAGGAGAGGACGGGATTTTTGAGAGGCATAGTGGAACTGATGCATCACAGAGCTCGGAGGATGAGGGGGATGAGGGGGATGAGGAAGAAGGTGGGGCAAGTTCCTCGGAGGGTGTAGGAGAGTAGTGCCCATTCCGGCTATGACAGTTAGAACACACTTGTATAGACGTGGCTTGCCACAAAATTTGCAATAAAATGTTGCATTTTAAGTCCACTGGTGCCACATTCCAACTTCACATGACCCTATTTCCATGCCTCCTAACCCTATTTCCGTGGACTCACAATGGTCTGCTCATGCTTTTTTTTTTTCCGCTCATGCTCATGCCGCTCATGCTCATGCCGCTCATGAAATAGCAGCCCCCAATCAGCTGTGGCCAACAACCAGATCAATACGAAAGTGACAAGTACACAGAGGGGAGGCCACACTCAAGGATTCTCCTCTCATGTCCCATGAAGAGACCAACTTATGAGTGCAATTTCAGGCTGGTTTTTTAACACTAATAGTGTAAGGACTTCTCAGTGGCCTGACAATTAATATGTCCAGTGCAATCAGTAACGTGACAAGTATGAAGTCACGAAATATAAGGCTAAAATCAAAGGTTATAGGTAGGATGTGATTTGGGAAAATGACAACGGCTGCATGTGTGAAACTTGATTTCCAATCACAGATGAGTTCTCTTCATCCAACTAATTTGTACACTTGAAGACGGCCACCCAATGCATCATCAAAAATCACACAAACAACTGGAACAGTCCTAAAAGGTTCCTGAGCAAGACTGTGATACACAATCCATTACATAAGCAATGTGGATGTGATCAAATGTTGCAGTATAGAAGGCTCAAAGTTCTTTCAAAGTTACGATGTAAAATCAATGACCATTTTCAGTGGCTTTCAGGGACCTATTTCAAGCGCTCAACAAGTGCTCAACAACCTTCACGATTTTCTCGCGAGTGCTCAACGCCTTGATGCCCTTGAAAACCTCTCTATCGTGTTTTTTATTCTCACCCCGCATGAAATTTGTCAACTTTCCATACATCATGTCGATGTCATTGGTTCCGAATGATTGTATTACTACACGCTCCATGTCTTTAAAAGACATCACATTCTCTTTATTCTCACTGCCAGGGAACACAGGCGCGTGCAAGCCTGGCAGCCTTGGAAAAAGGCAAAGAGGTGCATGGTTGCATCGACAAAGCTGGAATTGTACCAGATGTGATTATGAACAATGCCCTCGTGGACATGTATGCAAAATGTGGGAGCATTGAGGATGCAGAGGTAGTGTTCAACAATATGGCTGAAAAAAGATGCGACCACCCCTGCTGGTGGTCGCAGCTATGAATAGCGTGCGCAGTCATGATGACAGCGCGCGCCCCGAGTGTGGAGGGGGGGCTTATAAGGCCTTGGAGGCCATTCTCTTCCTCACTTTTCTCCACACCAGGACTTGGTGGGCGATGGGATGTTGCATTCCTTGTCATTGAGTCCAAGTGGAGAGGGGTGCTATTGGTTGGGTGGGGGGTATTCTGGGCCGTTGGATTCTACGAAATCGATGCTGAGTACCTCCCGGGAAGCCCCCCTCTAGCACCCACGTTTTTTTCATTGCACATTGCGTCATATCACTTAGAACTGCTGCGGGAGTGACACGTGCCTTTAGTACTTGGGGAGGATTCATTAGGGAATAGGATTAGGTACGATTTAGGAGGGTTGGGAGAGCATTTTTCTTAGTAAACACCTGTCGAGTAGGGGTAAGCCAAAGCCATAAATAGCGGAGGAGGAAGACAGAGGAGGTCATCCCAGGGATGACGATAATGAACCTGGACCTCCCAAAAAAAAACCAAAAAGGGCCAGGCGCGAACTTCGTTGGGACATATACAATGACCCCAACATTCTTGCGGAACCAGGTTGGGAAGTTTGGAAGTTGGGGCAGCGGTGGTCGCTTGGTGACTGCAGGAAATTTGTGGACTGGTGTCACATAAATCGTTTGTGGCCCAGAGATAGGCATGATCCACAAACCAAACAAAATCAAGCTAGCTTGCATTCCTGCGCCAACCTGCTTTTCCGCCACAGGGCAGAGAAGGTACATACAACATTGTGGGGTCAACCGCTCCTCAACAACAAGGTCCCGTATTTATTTGCGGCCATGTTGTACACAGAGTTGATTTTATTGCGACCAGTGGATTGGCAAACTGCCACTGCGAGACAGCGTACTAGACTATACATGTTCTCTGATATCCCAGACTTGTATATACGTCAGGGGCAGGACATCATATGGTTCGATGGAAACGACGAGGTGGAAGAATGAGGAAATGCAGACCAACCTCCAGATTATACGCCGCAACAAGTCTCCGCAGCCGGGGCTTCAACGTCTGAGGTGGAGGGGGGCGAGGTACGCTCTCCGTTGGAAGAACAGTTGGCCGCACATGAACAGCACATCAAAGACCTGCAGGATATTGTTCATTTGCAACGGTGGCAACTAGCGAAGTTGCTGGAAAGAATGGGGTTGGACTCTCGACAGCGTACGCGGTGTGCTTTAGGACCCGAGGCCAATCACCAACGAGCAAGACATATTGGCGCGTCTGAATATGCCACCAATGGACATTGACCGCGTTATCGACGGGGTTGACTCAATCGGGCATGGGAATGAAGTGCAAACGTCTGAACTGGACCCAGCGAGGGTTGAGGAAGAAAGACTTGCGGCGGAGAGGGCAAGAAAATGGAAGGACCCCATAGTGGAAACTGGGGAATGTTCAGCCGTGCAAATTACATTGGCCCAAGAACAAGAATTAGAGCAGTTTGTGGGGGAACGCGAGCAAGCTAGGGCTGTTGCATATCGGTACTCAAGTGCCATGCAAATCCGATCGTGGCCATGGTTGAAGGGGAATTGGCGGAATTGGGTGACATAGGCGGGCCATCTAGCATTGCGGGAAACACGGATAGAAGAAGCGTTGTCCTCCCTCCAACGTACAGCACGTTTGTCGAATCGAAGCGTAGATAGCATCTATGCTAATTTGCAAAAGCACGACACTGTGCGTGATGTATTCACGTCGAAGTACACTGGATTCACCACATGGGGTGATGTGCATGCCATGTTTGAGCACTGTGTGCATATAATTTCCGATACCAATAACAGCATAAACTGGGATTTGGAAGTAGAGGAGGAGTGGGACATCAGGCCGAGGATGTCATCCTTCATTAATGAGGATAAATGGACGTGGATACCACAGAGCAATCCAGCGTCATGGGTAACAGATGGTACGGTGTGCACAATGTGCCTAAACCCTTATGGACCGGAGGGAGGCTATATGCTTGGTTCATGTGGCCATTTGTTCCATCCCACATATCTCATATTGACAGCCATGCGAGCCAGCCAATGCCCTGACTGCCGTGGACCAATCCATCGACGTTTCTACGAGTTGTTTGGGTTGCAAGACAATATGCCCACAGGATACGAGTACAACCGGTACAACATGCATTGGATGTATCGCCTTACAATTTTTTAAATTGGCAGCACTGGGGGGAGACAATGACATGGGATACTCCAAGAGAGATGCACGCCTTGGATGCGAAGACGTTAACTAGGGTTAAAGATCCGGTGACCTTTTGGGTGACATCCAACTGGGAAATAACCGTGCGTGCTAGAGGCATACGGGACCCAGTCCAAAGGGAGTTTTTTTGCCGGAACTTGGGAGGGTTGGAGCTGTACCAGACAAAGATTCTTCCGACTGCCTGAGGATTGGGAGAGATCTATTTCTGAGGGAGTTGGAGGCCGCTAGCATCCGTTGGGAGAATATGAATGAGACGTACTGGGTGCCTCGTCGAGATGATAGGCCATTTCTTCCAGAGTTGCGCAGAGACCCCCAGCAGGAGGAGGTGTTGGACAATTTCAAGGCTGTCATCACAAGTGTGGAAAAGTATTGGCAGAACACATGGTATGACCAAGTTGCCCCTATTCCAGGGGTGTTCTTGCCACTTCCAAACATATCGGATTTAATTGAAAAATTGCATGCCGCTGTAGGAAGAGCGACACACCCGGCTGTGGCAAATGTGGAAGAGAGTCAACACTCGCCTAGAACGATACGCATGATGGCAAGGGTGGACCACACAACACTGGGTCCCTCTTTGACCACTCGAGCCCAGTGTCGTGCACCTAAGCATCGTGCCACAACATACATCGCTATCCACCACACAATCTAAGCACACAATCCTAGAAAGCTATACCACAATGATAAGAGATAAGAAATGAGAGAAGTAGAAGACAATGAAAGCTCTCAAAGCATGAAGCAATCACATGAAGAACAAGCCCTAGTCCTTCCAAGTGAAATCCACTCTATCACATAAACTAAGTCAAGCCAAGGGCACCTTTGCTAAAGGAATCCACCTACAAAGCCCTCAACACACTCCCTCTCAATACCTAGAGCTATGGAGGTGAGAGAAGCTCATGGAGGCTCAACTACAAGAAGATGAGCCTCCTCAACACTCACAAGGGGAAAACCTATCTCCATGTCTCAAGTGAGGCTCGACACCTCACTTGGCATGTGAGACCAAATGAAGTCCCAACACACAAAATATAAATATAAATATCTAAAATGTCCTAGTTAACTAGAAGTAGGTAATTCTAGATAACCATGACTAAAACCATGACAACTGTCGTGCACCTAAGCATCGTGCCACAACATACATCGTTGTCCACCACACCAATCTAAGCACACAATCCTAGAAAGCTATACCACAATCGCCCCCCTAGCTGGTGGTTAGGTCCCTCTAACTTCAGATAGCTACAAGATGTAATAGCCACAGCCGTACTAAGTCCTCTATCACTGTCCTATTGTACTCAAACTCTATAGACCAAGAGGCGGGTACAAGAGCAACCCCATCGTTAGTTGCCGTCTTGCAATCTGTGAACTTGAGTCAGGATCTCGTGTGTTGGTCTCCTAGTAGCTTGGCCTTGCATTTCTTGTTAGCCTTCCATGGTTGTATCCACTCCCACTATCCAATGCAATGCGGACAGAACCAATCCCCATCAGGAACCATCTCAAGAGGTGGAGTCAAGCATCCCATATGCCAACCTCTAGAGCATTGATCATACACCAGCATGGTGGCTGCCCCTCTAGCAGACCCACACAACATGCACCTCAAACTTGCAGGTACCACTGCCAGGTTTGGGTCAACCCTTCCATCAACATTTGGAAGGTGACATGGGCGCAATTACGCACATGGTCCTTCCAATCATGCCATCCCGACCTTCCAAGATCAGGACTCCTGAGGGCAACACCTCTCGAACCCTCAAAATAGTACGTCATGCAGTCACATCCAAGGTCGTAGGAGCAGTCTGCTGCAGATAAACATAGTCACCAGGGTTGAATCTCCGAACCCAGGACGATAGCCCCACCACGTATGGTAGCATACCTCAAGTATCACGATGTTGTGCATGGCAAGGTTCTCGAAAGCCATGGGCATGACTTTCTTGAACAATCTGCACGCTGCTCACATGCACATGCCACACGTCCGGATCGTCAAGGTTAAGAACTGTAGCAGCTTCTTTGCGAATGGATGTAGGCAAATCCGGCTCTCGGCCAAAGAGAAGAAAGTATGGTGAGAAGGAGGCAAGTGATGCTTGCTTGTTGAACCTGTAGCCCATGGCTAACCAGGGTAACTGAAGGTCCCAATCTCCTAGGTGTCCCTTCTGCAAGCCATACTTGCGCAAACCCCTCTTTACTGTATGAACAACTCTCTCTGCCAAGCCATCGGCCTCAGGATGATCCCGAGAAGTGGTGCGGTGGTCTATCAAGGCCTTGTCACACAAAGCCTGAAACTCCCCCAAGAACTCTCTCCCTTGGTCCGTGAGTACCTCAGCTGGAGCACCGAATCGGCTAAGCACACAATCCAAGAATGCATACGCAGCTCCCTCACTAGCCTTATCAGGCAAGGAACCAATTCAATCCACTTGGGAGGCGTGCTCCACCATCACCAACACGTACTTGTTGTGGCGCATGGTCAGTGGCAACGGCCCTGCAAAGTCAAGACTTCACCTGTAGCCCAATCCCATGATCGGAAGAGGGTGCAATTGTTAGAGGACTGTCTGGGACTTAGACACTTATACGGGATCTGTAGGGTACCCTTAATTTTTGCACAGACTGAGACCAACAGGAGCCTTACGGGTGACAGCAGCGAACTTTAGAAGGGGGTTACACAGCCCGTCACAGCTTCACACAGCCCGACACAGCCCATCACAGCCGACACAGCCCGTCACAGCCGACACAGCCACACAGCCAGTAACAGCCCGACACAGCCAAACACAGTCGCACAGCCAGTCACAGCTTGACACAGCTGTCACGACCATAGGGAAAGAATAGCAGGACAGGGAACGACTGTGGGGAACAACATCTGCGAAGGGAACATGTTAGTTCACGGACGACGGTTAGTGAGGGAAGCGGTTAAGAACAACGGGGAGGAAGATAAAAGGAGGAGCAGGCACTTCACGGGGGAGTTCTTGGTCATGCATGAGAGGGGATCGGGCGGAGAGCAAGAACGGAAGCAAAGATGGAGAGCAGGGTGAAGGAGGAGAGATGATTAGTAGATGCTTGTTATATGCAAAGCTGTAGTGATATTATAGAGCAGATAGAGATACAATGGCTTCGGCCTGATACCTGATAAATCATAATCTGATATTTATACGATACAATCACACCGTGTAGAGAGATCTGAGTGAAGCTGTGGAATGAATGGATGAGTTGATGGAATCCGATAGATTGATGAAGCAAACTGATACTTAATTATCAATGGTAAGGTAGCTAACATGAATGCGAAAAGGGAAACAAATAGGAAACACCCCCATGATACACTAGCTGTAGGTCATGACTGATTGTTCTGAGCGGGCTGAGTACTTAGAGATTTCCAACTCTTCTATCTTGGAGTTTCCGCCTCGGATAGCGAAGGGATGGGTGAGTAAAAGCCGCGCGACATTTGGCGACCATACTGGGGATCTGGATCTTGAACAACCAGATGTGACAGGCATCTGGTGGGATCATGGTGGATGGAGAATTAAAGAATTTGATGTGAATCAAATTCCTTGTGAAACTGAGAAGGGAAGATGTCCAAACGATTCTTCCAGAGGTTTTTGGAATTGCCAGACGGTTGTAAAGAAAACATTTCTAAGAGAGTGCATGATGCTGACCCAGAGTGGGGTCTGGAGAAAGGAGTGATAAAGATTTATCAGGTAGCCTGTAGAGGAAGAGCACGTTGGTTACCAACGTTGGTTTATGTGATAGCATTGCTATCCATTAAGCGAGTAGAGTTTGAAGGCTGGGAAGACAGAAAGGTGAATGTTTATACTCATATGCATGAAGAGCTTGTACTAGGTAACGAATTGGATTCCAAAGGATATTTTGTGGATCAAACTCACACCAAGAACAGCTTTTCAGACTTGTTTGCCATATGGTTATATGGTAACGGAGACTTCAAGTATAACCAAGGGTGCATTGAGCTTGAAAGAAACCCAGGCATATACGAGAGATATTACAGAAGAGAGTTTTGGTTATTGCCACATTAAAAGAAATGAAAGACATGGGACATTAGTGATGAAAGAGAAGCTAGACGCCAGAGATATTCAGCAAAAAGAGAAAGCTATCTGAAAGCTAATTATCCATATCTTTGGGAGAGAGGAATAGACATAGGGGAATCATCTGGACCTCTCACACCATTAAGATCAAAGAGTACATCACCCATACCGGAAGAACTAGAGTTGGATGCCACTCCTTCTGTTTCTTTGCAAGAAAGATTAAGGGAATTGGTACAGGGAAGAAGATCAATCACGAGGTGAAAGATCTGAGGTACATCCCTGGATAAAAGATTTGACAGAAATCTTGATAAGAGTTGGCATGGAACACCAAAAGCAGGAACTCCAGTTTCTGAAGCGGAAGGTGAAGAAGGAGAAGAGGATGTGGCAGAGCCAACGGAGAGTTCAGACTCTCCAACACCATTACAGTTGAGTTACATGAGTGAAGAAGAAACCCAAGGGCAGAACTTGACAGAGAGAAGAAATTGGAAGAGGAAGAATATAAAGAAGTAGACCCAACAGCTGAGGTTGAGACTACAACCAGGACATCCAACCCGTTGGACCTGGATCAAGTGGAGCACTTGGATTACAGGCCAACGAAGGTGTCGGCTCAGGGGGATCAGGCGGGCGGCTTGGATCTGGCTCTGGGGGGACAGGGAGTGTGGGAAGTAGTGCAACTGAAGCTGGGAATACTGTGAATATCGTGGGGCCAGAAGCAAGGAGTGCTCAAGGGCCACCACTTGGTGGAAGGTCCACCACAAAAACACCAGGTCCAGAAGGACCAGCACCAGCAAGGGTGCCAGCACTTGTCAGTGGGCAGAAGGTAGGGCAGAGAGGTAGGGCCACAGATGGCGTTACAACCAACACGGCCCAAAAAACACCTTTTCAAATATATTCAGGAAAAGGGGATCCCGATGTACACATCGCACCAATTTGAGCACATGTGTATAGTGAACAATGGAATGGCGATGATGCCAAGATGAGATTGTTTCCTTGTGTTCACTTATCAAGAAAGCAAGGGAAGGGTTGCAAGCTTCCCTGATAATCATTCCTAACCTGGAATGGCTTGAATACACATTTCGAAATAGGTTCAGGACAGTAAAACTGAGGATGAAGTGTATGGAAGTTTACAACAGTTCAAGCAAAAGAAGCATGAAACTGTTGAGGAGTATATGGAAAAGATGGAATTGATGATGAAAAGCTGGCTGCAGTACCAGCACCCGGTTTACAGAAGACTTGGTTTGTGAGTGGATTAAGACCAGAGTTGCAAAAGAAAGTGGATATGTTACCCCATAATACAGTGGAGGAGGCATTTGAAACTGCAAACAGAATTGAGCAATTGGGAATGCTCAGGAGAGAGAAAAGGATGATGAGGACTCTGAGGATGAGTCAGATGAAGATGAAGAGCAAGAACTAAAAAGGAAGAGTAAGAGAAAGGAGAAGTTGAAGAGGGATAACTATGAAAAAAGATTGGAAGAAATCTTGAAGAAGTATGCCACAGAGGCTGCAACACATTGGAGGAAGGGTGTGTATGGTGTGCGAAGTGCCAGAATGATGAAGGCATACCACCACAGAATGCCACATGAAGGAAAGAAACACTGTACTATCTGTAAAATGGATAATCATTCTACTGAGAATTGTTACTACAACAGAAGGACAGCTGCAAGAGAACCTAGGCAAGTAAGGGTGCATCAGGTGCAGCCCCAGCCAAGAAGAAACAATGATCAGGACCACTATGGTAGGTCTGGTGGTTATAACAATGGCATGGAAGGGAGAGGTAATTCAAGAGGAAAATTACCAAGGAAATTCCAGAGGCAACTATCAGGGAACCCAAGGGGGAATTACCAGCCCGGGAATCAGGATTATAGAAATAATCCAAGAACAGACCAAGGGCGAGGACCCAATGGTGAAGAACTATGTTACTATTGTAATCAGTCAGGACACGCAGGGCAGCCTGTTCATTCTGGATAAGACACCAGAATGAGATGAGAGCTCCTATGAATGAGGGCCTAGTGGTGGCAGCTCACATGGTTAGGCCATGTGTTTGTATACCAGAAGTAAGTACAATGATAGTAACCAGAAGCAAAGCCAAACTAATACCTCCAGAGCTAAGGAAGATGATGATAATGAAGATGGCAGTGATATGCCTGAAGATGAAGAGACTTGGAAAGATGAGAAGGAACTGCACAAGGAAGTGGCAGATACTATAAGGGAAATGCAAGAAGAGTACTGATATTCCTGTGGCAGATTCCTCTTATTCTGATGGAGAAGAAGAGAAGAAGAAGTGAGTGAGGGATGAAAGGAGAAGAAAGAACAAGAAAGAAGATGCAGGCATGCAAAGTAAATGAAGAGACTTTGGCTGAAGTAATATGCCAGACCAAGCAAAGCAGGATTACCATTGGACAGCTATTAGCTGTGGCACCTTATTGTAGGCACAGGCTGTATCAAGCAATCAATCGAATTGCCCAGGAGACAGCAAACACAGACCTGAACAGCAAGGTGACCAGTTATAATATGAAGCCAAAAGGGCGAGAAACAGTCATGGACTTTGATGATTCTATGCCAGCTACACTAGCTGTAGGTCATGACTGATTGTTCTGCGCGGGCTGAGTACTTAGAGATTTCCAACTCTTCAATCTTGGAGTTTCCGCCTCGAATAGCGAAGGGATGGGTGAGTAAAAGCCGCGGACATTTGGCGACCATACTGGGGGACCTGGGACATGAACAACCAGATGTGACAGGCATTCTGGTGGGATCATGGTGGTTGGACCATTAAAGAATTTGATGTGAATCAAATCCCTGTGGAACGAAGGAAGGAAAGATTGTCCAAACAATTCTTTCAAAGGTTCTTGGAATTGCCAGACGGTTGTAAAGAAAATATTCTTAAACGAGTGCATGATGCTGATCCAGAATGGGGTCTGGAGAAAGGAGTGATAAAGACTTATCAGGTAGCCTGTAGAGGAAGAGCACGTTGGTTACCAACATTGGTTTATGTGATAGCATGTGCTATCCATTAACGAGTAGAGTTTGAAGGCTGGGAAGAAAGAAAGGTGAATGTTTATACTCATATGCATGAAGAGCTTGTACTGATAAAGAATTGGATTCCAAAGGATATTTTGTGGATCAAACTCACACCAAGAACAGCTTTTCAGACTTGTTTGCCATATGGTTATATGGTAACGGAGACTTCAAGTATAGCCCAGGGTGCATTGAAGCTTGAAAGAAACCCAGGCATATACGAGAGATTTACAGAAAAAGAGAGTTTTGGTTATTGCCACATTAAAAAATGAAAAAAAAGACATGGGACATGAGTGATGAAAGAGAAGCATAGACGACGAGATATTCAGCAAAAAGAGAAAGCTATCTGAAAGCTAATTATCTATATCTTTGGGAGAGAGGAAGACATAGGGGAATCATCTGGACCTCTCACACCATCAAGATCAAAGAGTGCATCACCTATACCGGAAAGAACTAGAGTTGGATGCCACTCCTTCTTTTCTTTGCAAGAAAGATTAAGGAATTGGTACAGGAAGAAGATCAATCACGAGGTGAAAGATCTGAGGTACATCCTTGGATAAAAGACTTGACAGAAATCTTGATAAGAGTTGGCATGAACACCAAAAGCAGGAGGAACTCCAGTTTCTGAAGCAGAAGGTGATGAAGGAGAAGAGGATGTGCAGAGCCAACGGAGAGTTCAGACTCTCCAACACCATTACAGTTTGAGTTACATGAGTGAAGAAGAAACCCAAGGGGCAGAACTGTTGGAGGATGAAAACAGAGAGAAGAAAATTAGAAGAGGAAGAATATGAGAAGTAGACCCAACAGCTGAGGTTGAGACTACAACCAGGACATCCCAACCCTTTGGACCTGGATCAAGTGGAGCACTTGGATCACAGGCCAACGAAGGTTGTGGCTCAGGGGGATCAGGCGGGCTGCCTGGATCTGGCTCTGGGGGGGACAGGGAGTGTGGGAGGAAGTAGTGCACAACTGAAGCTTGGAATACTGTGAATATCGTGGGGCCAGAGAGAGCAAGGAGTGCTCAAGGGCCACCACTTGGTGGAAGATCCACCACAAAAACACCAGGTCCAGAGGACCAGCACCAGCAAGGGTGCCAGCACCTATCAGTGGGCAGAAGGTAGGGCCACAAGATGGCGTTACAACCAACACAAGCAAAACCACCCTTTCCATATTCAGGAAGGAAAAGGGGATCCGATGTACACATTAGCCCAATTTGAGCACATGTGTATAGTGAACAATGAGATGGCGATAATGCCAAGATGAGACTGTTCCTTGTTCACTTATCAAAGAAAGCAAGTGATGAATGGTATGCAAGATTCCCTGATATTCATTTCCTAACCTGGAATGGCTGAATACAGCATTTCGAAATAGGTTAAGGACAAGTAAAACTGTAGGATGAAGTGTATGGAACGTTTACAACAGTGAAGCATAGAAGCATGAAAAACTGTTGAGAGTTATGGAGGAAGATGGAATTTGATGATGAAAAAGGGCTTGCAGAG